>CAIGQQ010037491.1:3249962-3262403 GCA_903798035.1 Danio albolineatus | reverse complement strand
ATTATTATTATTATTATTATTATTATTATTATTATTATTATTATTATCTATTTTATTAAAAACAAGCTTAGATTTGTCCACCTGTCAGGTTTTGGACCATATGGGGCATAGCACATGTGTCTGGAATTAACTCGGTGTTCAGTTTTCCCACTTGCAAAGTTCGCCATGTAAACAACAAATGTGCCATGGTGTCACACAAATGACTCTTAACTCATTAAGAGAATAAGCACAACCCTGTCAGACCATTTACCGTACATCGTATTTATCCATCCTTAATTGAAGTTTCATAAACTAATTTTGGGAGGATCTCGTGCTTATGATTGCTTGCAGCTGGTCCCGCATTATTCAGTTTATGATTCATCAATCAGACGATTCCTGAGCCACTATAAATACCCTAAGTTCCATATACAGCCATCTTCATTTTGAAGAATCCCGGTAACACTTTATTTTGATGGTCCATTTGAGTATTAGTACACTGTCTACTTAATATGTGTTGATACATTCAACAGACATTTAACTGACTATAGGAAACTTTGCAAGTACATGTCAACTTACACTAACCCTACCCCTAACCCCAACCTTACAGTCTACGTATAATCTACTGAGAATTAGTTGCAATGTAACTTAAATTCAACAAACGTACCATCAAAATAAAGTGTGACCAAATCCCCCCTTTCACCTCTACTCCTCCTCCTTTCCTAGATGGGTGGCACAGTGGCCCAGCGGTTAGCACTGTTGCCTCACAGCAAGAAAGTCTCTGGTCGAGTCCTCACCAAGCCAGGTTTCCTCCCACCATCATTCCTCCAGGTTTCCTCCCACCATCATGCAACTTAAGTTAATCCAAATTGGCACCATAGACATGCTCCAAGTAAGTAGTTATCTCTTAAGAGCAATCACTATCTGTTCATTAGCTACATCAGGAGAGTTCTCAAGATCTACCTGAACTCAAACTCCCCTCTCGCCTTGCAAACAGGAGGGAGCCCCAGGCTCGAGGATCTTATGAGCTCAGGGTTCTCTCCTGGGACAGCATGCCAAACAAGCTTGACAAGTCAAACAGACACAGGTGCTCCTGACAAATTTCCACAAGTTTTTCCTCCATTTCTTGGGTCCAAATAGACAGAAAAAAAGCCCTTAACTTCTCCCCCAACCTCCCGCTGGCCTGCTGATAAGGCCAGTGGACTAGTGGATGCTGCTCTCTCAATGGCTGGTAACCGCTGATGTTCTTTTCAATCAGAAACCATTTCACATGGCATAATTTGAATCGCAGACAGGTCCAGATATTTAGAATGCCAAACACACCACGGCTGTCAGCAACTCATCGTCAATTATCTCAGATCATGTCTTTGATAGTCCATACTGTGTGATTGTTACTCACAGGAACGAGTACCAATTTGCCTGTGATTTCAGGCATTTGTCTGCGATTTCTCAAAACCTGACAGCAACTCAATATCGGGGCTAAAATCATACAGTCTGAATTTGGCATTAGGGCTGGGTATGGAGGCAAGCCTTCTTTTTTTTTAAAAAAATGGTATGTTTTCATACAAATTAAATCATATGAATGTACAAATAAACTAACTTTTCTGACAATAAGAAAAACTGTTAAGTTTCCTCATGTAACGCCACGCCAGCAGAGGGAGCCCTCGCCCGACCACTGTCTCAGCTCCGCTCCCTCTGCACTCACTCCCTGTTTGTGTAATATTTAAGGAAGAGCTCAGGCCATGCTTCGGGGCGAAGTATTGCCAGTTCCACTGCCTTACCAAGCGTATCCTTACCATTGTGTTTTGCCTTGTTGTTATGATCTTTGCCTGCCTTTTGACCACTGCTTCTTTGGATTTTGGACTCTGCTTTGTTTGCTTGTTTTGGACTGCTCACTGTGTTATTGAACATCTGCCTGCTCTCTTACCAAGTCTTCTGGATTCACGCCATTGTATGTCGCTTGGATTGGACTGCTTTTCTGTTGCCAACTATCTGCCTGTTAATCGATTATGTCTTTGCCTCATCCTTAAATTAAACCTTGCACATGGATCCTAACTTCGCCTCAGCCTCCATATTACACCTCAGGTGATTGGGTTGATTATTTATAATATAAAAATACTGTTTCCAACTACTAAATTGTCAATAGTCTTTCTAATAAAAGTCGACAAAGCAGAGATCAAGGTCCCATAATGGAATTAATAACCATAAATAAATGGAAAGCACCTGTGAATCACAATATACAGAAACTGTTGATTAACAGATTTGTTTTTGACAGTGTTGCTTTCCCAATAAATCTCAGTAGTTCTAGCACAATCCCTAATCAAATCTGCTTGAATAATTTAAATCTTCATTAATGATTAAAAGTTACAAGCAAGAATGTTTGTTTAGGGATGCTTGTTTGAAAGACAGTGGCCCACATGGCCCGAAGTTGCATATCCCTGGTCTAAATCATGTGACACTGATTGCAATGCAATTGAGAGATGCACAATAAAACAACTCCCATTTTAATTAACAAAGCTAAATGCAATGCAAGGGAAGCATTGTCAGTTCAGAAATACAGTACTGTAGCTGCAAGGAAGCACTTATCCACAGGACAAAATAACTCTTCAAATGGAAGCAAGGACTGAAGCATGAGGCAAGCTTGGGCTCTAAAAGAACTGGTATTTTAAAACGAAACAGTATTCACAGAATAAGCTCTATAAAAAAAGATCCAAAATTGTTGCTTGAGGCACTTAGTAGAATCGTAAAACAGATGTTTTAACTTTTTGCCATGAATGTATATGGATTGCTATTTTACATAAGAGTTTGTCAGAAAAAAAATGATGCAGCATTGTTGTCATAAACTTTTGAAACGTTCATGAACAAATGATTTACAAGTTGCACACTAGTCAACTTGTAACATAACTCACAAAACATGATTAGATCCTTTACCTGTCAGTCATATGACATCTGAACAGTCCTTGACTATTTAAAGTAACCCTATTTCTCAGACCCTCAGCATGTTATAACACACAGACTGCCCATCAAAGATATGTGTTTTCCAGCCTGGGAAAGTTTCCAGTACCCTTGAAACTTTACAAAGATAAAGCAGTTCAGAGAATGTATAGAAGAAATATTATATTACCATAGCTATTCAGACCATTTGCTGTGACACTTGAAACTTGCCAGATTGATTTTAAATGAGTTGGAAAGGTACAAACCTCTCTCTATGAATATGCAGACTAGCACAAAACTAAGCAATAAGGTCAAATGAGAGTTTGAAAATAGGATTGTGAAAATAGGATAAAAGCAGCTTTGCACCATGCAGCAGCAATCATTTAGTTGATTAAGGATTGATCTTAGGAACAATATTTTGTTTCATAGTTATATAATTATTAGGGCTGTCCAAAAATTAATCGTGATTAATCACATCCAAAATAAAAGTTTGTTTTGACAAAATATGTGTGTGTGTTAGATATATTTATTATGTATATGTGATAAACACATTCATAGAAGCCAAAACTATATATAAAAAAGTTACATCTAAGTAGTTACATCATATTCAAATGTAAAATTTGTATTATACACATATATTTTTGGACAGCCCTAATAATTATACATACATTTGTATATGATAAAATAAAATAAAATTGTTTATTTGCTTGTTTGTTTGTTAGTTAGTTAGTTTATTATTTATTTAGTATTTTGTTTGATATTTAATATTTGTAAAAAAATCCACAACTTGTTGATGCCAATGAAAAGAGATGATGGCTACCATCCTTTAGCATCCTTATGTGAAAAGCACTATACAAGTAAACTTGAAGTTCATAAAGTGAACCTGAACCTTCTGGTTCATAGTTGATGTGTAAAGATAATGTTGTTGAAGTGGAATTGTCACTCCACTTCTCACTTCATATGTGAAAAATGATATCTTTGGATCTGATTGAGTAAAGTTTATTTATAAACTAATTTCAAGAGGATCTTCAAAATGAGGGCACGGTGGCCCAGTGGTTAGCACTGTTGCCTCACAACAAGAACATCTCTGGTTCTAATCCTTACCAACCCAGCCAGTGTGGAGTTTACACGTTCTTTCCGTGTGTACGTGGGTTTCCAGTGGTTTTCCTCTGGGTTCCTTGGGTTTCCTCCAAGGACTAATTGACTAATCCAAATACTGTACATGCTCCTAGTAAGTAGTTATCTCTTAAGAGCAAGCACTACAGTATCTGTTCATTAGCTACTACAGCAGGGGAGTTCTCGAGATCTACCTGAGCTCAAACTCCCCTCTCACCTTGTAAATGGAAAGGAGCCCCGGGCTCGAGGATCTTATGAGCATAAGGCTCTCTCCCAGTACAGCATGCCAAACAAGCTTTATAATCACTCATCAGCTAAGTGTGAACTCTTGAACCTCAGTTTCAAACACCATACCTTGATGAAGCCCTGTACTGCCCAAAAACTGGGCAATTGCATCCAAATAGTAAAACATAATGGTGGGTGAGGAGTTGATCATGGCATGAGAATAGTCAAAACAACTTCACCTTCACCTTCAGTCAGGACAATGGTCCTAAAAACACAACCAATAATAAAGTGGCTTATGCTCAGTGTGGATAGACTTGTGATTAAGCTCACTGGCATAATGTATAGCGCAGCTCACTGCAACCTGGATTCAATTCCAGGCTTGCAATCCTTCAGTAATCAAAGTCTCCTTTCTCTGCCTCATCTTTAATCTCTCCACTGTTTTATCTCCAAAAATAAAAACACAATAAAAGCTGGCAAGCAAATAAATGTGACTTATGGATGATTCTATGAATGCCACTGAGTGTCTCAGATGAAGCCTCAACTGGAAACCAGAGAATCTGCTGTCCACCAATGGTCACCATTCAAACAAACAGAGCTTGAGTAGATCTGTATGAAACAGTAGCTCAAAATCCTGGCATACAAGCTTGGCACATCATATACAAAAGAACTTATGTAACAGTCTATAAGCTCCACCAAATATTTTCTCCCGCAAACTATTATTTGCAGACTAAAACGAGAAAAATGTTTATGTGCTTTGCCTGTTCATTTACATAACAACTATGTTTTTGAGAAGTTGAAGTTTTTTAAAACCCTCTAAAATGAGTTTATGAATGTGATGGCATTGCGTGTGCATACTATGCATATAGTGAAGTGTAGATTAAATGCAAGTTCAAATAAACACACCAACAGAGGAGTATCTGGTAGTGTTGTTGCTGCTTAAGTGTTCACTTAGGAGTCAACAACAAATTGTGTGATTTAGTGCTGAGCTGCAAATCATCACTAATTTACAGGTATTGTACTGTTTACTAACAATATGACAGTGCCAAATACTGTTCTGGCATACAGAATACAGCATTTTTGCCCAAATTGCACATATTTTCTATATACACTAATCGTCCACTTTATCAGGTATATCTTACTAGTAAAGGGTTGGACCACCTTTTGCCTTTAGAACTGCCTTAATCATTTATGGCATAGATTCAACAAGGTACTGGAAACATTCATTAGAGATTTTGGATCATATTGACATGATAGTTTAGGGGGGTGTCGCGGACAAAAGTAAAGAGTGTTGGGGAGTCGCGAAAGAAAGTGAAAGTAAACATCGGACGGCTGAGGCAGGGGAGTCGGGGGAGTCGCCAGATCCGATTTCATAGGTTCCAGATCCAGTGTGTCCTGGCACAAATTATGCCCTGAATCTACCGTTCCACCACATCCCAAAGGTGCTTTATTGGATTGAGATCTGGTAAAGGCCATTTGCTTACAGTGAACTCATTGTCATGTTCAAGAAAGCTTAGATGATTTGTGCTTTATGACATGACGCAACAATACTCAGGTAGGCTGTGGCATTGTCACAATGCTCAATTGATACTGATGAGCCCAAAGTGTGGCAAGAAAATATTACCCACACCATTACACCACCACCACCAGCCTGAACCATTGATTCAAGGCAAGAAGGATCCATGCTGCTGTAGCCCATCTGCCTCAAGGTTCAACGAGTTGTGCATTCAGAGATGCTCTTCAGCATACCTCGGTTGTAACGAGTGGTTATTGAAGATACTGTTGTCTCAGCTCAAACCAGTCTGGCCATTCTCCTCTGACCTCTGGCAACAACAAAGTATTTGTGCCCTCAGAACTGCTGCTCACTGCATATTTTCTCTTTTTTAAACTATCCTCTGTAAACCCTAGAGATGGTTGAGCATCAAGTCAGTCAGCAGTTTCTGAAATACTCAGACCAGCCCATCCGTCACCAACAAAGATGCCATGTTCTAAGTAAATTAAATCTCCTTTCTTCCCCATTCTGATGCTCGATATAAACTGCAGCAAATTGTCTTGACCATATTTACATGCCTAAATGCATTGAGTGGCTGCCATGTGACTGGCAGATTAGACATTTGTATTAACAAGCAATTTGACAGGTGTACCTAATATTGTGGCCAGTAAGTGTATTTTGCAAATATGCAAAGAGATATAAGATGCAACATAAAATGTGAAAAAAAAAGAAAGCACCAATATTTCAGTATTGATTTAATGGCAATTTTAAAGAAATAATGGAAGCAAAAAGGAAAGTAAAAACAGAATCATTCAAGCATTGTTTGTAGAGTTTGTGCCCTGTCGGATGATGTTATTTCAGTTTCCTAATTGAATCGAGTCGAGCTACGAGTAGCCATGACCCCAGTTATTCCTCCATCACCCACATTATCTTTGATGATGCGAGGAACAAACTGACAGCTCTTCTATTTACTGCTTCATTCTCTTTTTCTATTTATCCGGATAGCTTTTCGAGGCAGACTGCAGAGAAAAGAAGCACTCCAAATTTCCCACTTTCACAGACTGTGTATTTTTGGTGCTCAAATGAAACCTAGATTGTACACCATCGCAAACGCTCATTCAGAAGAATTGGTGGGTGACAAACACGGGTCAACGGCTCGTACACGAAATGAGAGAGACACAGAAAGGCTCAAACCCACCCACACCACCTTTTATGTTAAGGTACTGATGGTACCACTTTAATTGTCCATGCTCTAATTCAATCTCACCCCAATTTCACATATCTGAAGAAGAGCAGCTTTGGCAGAAAGCCTCCTCACTTTCCAGGGCCGACCAGGCAATCAGCCGCGGTAATGGTTATTTAACATCCAATTTAAATTCTATCAATGAGATGTTATTAAGGGCAGACTCACTTTCCTGCTTTTACACAGCTGATGCTAATCGCCTCTCTCCCAATGTGTGTGTGTTCAAGAGATCTTCTCAGGCCAGTGCTCAAGGCTATATAATGCAAATTCAAGGGCTAGCATCAACACAGAAAACCACCAACAGTGAGATTTGTGCCACCAAGAGACAGTATGCAGGTTTCATTTATATGTTTACACTTTGAACCTTGAAAAAAGTAGCATATAATCATGCAGTAATTATTTAAGCTTACGGATGTTAAACTGGATTATTCGTCTTGGCTTTTAGCGAAATGGCTTGTAGCACAGCGTCTGTAATGAGCCTCCATTTGCCTCAGAAACATCTATATTTCATTTCATTTCACTCCAAAGCCATAATTTTATTGTGAGTAGCACCAACGGGAAAGAAAAATTACAGATTAAACTAGCTTATTAAAGCCTGCAAGATATATTAATTGGAAAACAAATGAAAGGCTTTGCTATGAGCATGGTTTGCAATGAGGATTTTTATTCGATGTTTGACGAAATCTCAACCTTAAAGTAAAGTAAACACATTAAAGTAAATATTCTAAAAAAAATAATAATAATAAATCATGGTTTACACAACAGTCTCTGGACTTGCTGCATCAGAAATACCAAAATTTTAACAATTTATTAAAAAATAACCAATTTCTGGCCATCGGATATTGGGCATGTATATTGCGATCAAGATTTTCTAAAATATTACATGGCTTTGTAAATGTTTGTTATTACCATTTGATGAGTCTCCCCATACAGTCTGATAGAGCGCTTGGACCCGGAAGCCGCTTCGTGTGACGTCACACTTAACAAGCGGATAACGTTTCGTTTTATCACCACCCTGCCAGGGACAGTGTTTGAGCTCAAGCGCATCAAATGAAAAGCAAATAGGTGTGTTCAACTTGAACCACAGCTGCAGCTGGGATTCAATGAGATTAGCCAAGTGTAGGCAGGGGCGAAGCTGAAAACGAGGCTGTCAGATCGGACACCTCGGGGCTTGGAGGTTGCTGCATGATGACAGATCACATGGTGAGATCAATGATATTTTTATTTATTTATTAATCTAATCATTTTAATTCAAATATGTTAAACAAATTGACATTTACAAAATGAGTGAGCTGTACTTTCAGTGGAAATTTCACAGGATGAGCTAGATATACAGTATCAGTTACTTTTAAATTGTTGCATAAACAGCTTGACAGGATAAAACTATTTTATAAATGTATAAATTATTTTAGGATTATTTTATAGAACAATTATTTACCTTAATTTGAAAATATTATGGGGGTGGCATGAACAAAGGTGAATATTATTTTTAATTCTAGGCTAGGTTGGGGTTACGGTTAGTGTAAGTTGACGTGTACTTGCAAAGTTTCTTATAGTCAGTTAATTGTCTGTTGAAGGATTGTTAAATGTCAGTATCATCAGATATTAAGCAGACAGTCTACTATTACTCAAATGGACCGTCAAACTACAGTGTTATCTTATATTAAAAGTCTGTGAGACTTATTTGAGTTGATATTAGGTTATTCACTAAAATATCTGATATATTGAGTATATATTGAGCCTTTATATACAAATGATTTACTGTTGACGTGAATAAAACCGTTGATCCCTTCAGGTGGAAGTAACAAACTGCAAACTTTAAAAGTTTATATCAGTTTTATATCATCTAAACGCAAATTATGTCACTCTTTTGGAGCACACAAGCTTATACTGTAGATATATTGCACAATGAAAAATACTAATACTAACATCAAAAAACTAATGTTGTATATTTGCTGCATCAGCATGCTTTAATGCAGTTGACAATGTTTACATCAATCTCAGAAAGCATGTCTGCTTTGTATGCTTCAATAAATACTGGAATTTATAATAATATATTAACCATAATAATAAACATTCACAAGATAAATTTTCTAGATAAAAGGAACAAATGATGAGTAAAAACAATCTTATCCACACATACAAATATGAATACTAATTTGCATGTGGTTATTTACACCATAATATATCAAGATTTAAAGACTTAAATAATGAACAAGACTTGCAAACATATACTGCCGCATGATATATATATCTCCATATGGACTTTTCTGACACTGCTTGGTAGTTTACATGTGTCTTTGTATTTGTAACTTAGAGTATGTGGATAAAACACGAGTAAAGTCCTATAAAACATGGTTTGACCAAAAGACTTAATGAAGAGTAAAGAAAAAAACATGGTAAAACCTGGATTCTTCAGAAGGTGTAGTTGTGTAGAAAAAAGAAAGAAAGAAAGAAAAAAGAAAGAAAGAAAGAAAGAAAGAAAGAAAGAAGAAAGAAAGAAAGAAAGAAAGAAAGAAAGAAAGAAAGAAAGAAAGAAAGAAAGAAAGAAAGAAAGAAAGAAAGAAAGAAAGAAAGAAAGAAAGAAAGGATGGTTAGTTGATTCATGCTTATTTTTTCATTATCACCATGTTTTCACATCATCTTGTTTTGTGGTCTGTAGCTCACTGGAACATGTTGTTTGTGTGTGTGTGTGTGTGTGTGTGTGTGTGTGTGTGTGTGTGTGTGTGTGTGTGTGTGTGTGTGTGTCACAATATGATTTGCAATATACATGTATCCAATAGTAAACATACTGTATTTATACTTACTCATATTCTGCATACTCATATTCACATATTCTGCATAATATAATATACTCAGCTTTATGTTGTTTTAAACCTATACACTTTTATTAAAAAAAACACAATTGGAGATATTTTAAGAGATTTCCATCCATCGGTTTACATATCATTTTCATTCATTCATTCATTTTCCTTCTGCTTAGTCCCTTTATTCACCAGGGGTCACAACAGTGGAATAAACCACCAACGTTTCCAACATATGTTTTACACAGTGGATGACCTTTTGGCTGAAACCCAGTATTGAGAAAACATCCATATACACTCATGCACACACATACCCTAGGGCCAATTAAGTTTAACCAACTGCCACTGTCGGGACTTGAACCAGTGTCCTTCTTGCTGCAAGGCAACAGTGCTAACCACTGAGCCACTGTGTCACGCTACATTTCATTTTACGAAGTTTGAAAAATCCAAAATGTCCATAAAACAAAGTAAAAAATGATGATGCATAACCTCAGACTAATGCAGACTGCAGTAAACATGAATGAACAAATGAGTGAAAGAGAAAAACAACAGGATTAAATGGAAACAAAATGAAAAAAAAAAATACAAGCTAATCTTTTAAAGTTATATAGTAGTCCTATAGGAAAAGTCCCTTTTTATTGTGCTTCGCAGTTAAACTGTGATTGATTGCACTGATTATCTGGAGTGCCAAGGGAAAGCTCAAATGTAATTCTAATCACCATATTGCATTTCATTTTATTTGGAGCATTTAAGAAGGTTCATTCTTATCATCTAAGTGGATTAATATGAGAGACGTGGGACAAAGTGAGCACAGAGAGCGCCTCTAAGAGATTCAACAAATGCATTCACAGCAGGAGTGTTGTGAGTGTGAAAAGGAAAAAAAAAAAAGTTTATGCATTTTTAATGACAGTATGCAGTAAACTATTGTTTATAAAGTTTATTATATTCTTGAGTAATGTAAGGAAGAATCTGATAGTAACAAATGTCTTTTTTAGCAGTAAAAATTGTCACATTTATACATTATATATACATTATATATACATTATATATATATAATGTCAATTGACTGGACATTTACCAATAATCTTAAAGCTTCAATTGTCTGCAATCCAAGTGCAAATGAAGGTAACAATGCATATTTCAAATTGACTTAATTGATTTATTATGTATTTGTGTAAAATGTTAATAGTAGTTTTATTCTATGAAAGTTTTAGAAAATGTATTTCAATTTCATTTTATACATTTTATAATTTCTTCTGATGACAACTGTCATAATATAAAATGTTTTAAAGAGCCCCTATTATGCATTTAAAAAGGTCATATTTTGGTTTTGGGGTCTCCAACAACCATCTGATATGAATGCAAGGTCAAAAAAACACTTTTATTGTCTAATAATATGCATTTATTTTTACCTAATTCTCCTGACGACCCTTCAGTGATTAATTTGCTCCCAAAGCCCTAATTAGCGTGATGCCAATCTGTGTTCAGCGTGAGACAGAGAGAAATGCTCACCACGGCTCCTCAACAATTTTGAAGCAGTCAGAGTGCAGAGTGTATGTGTGAGCCTAATGCACAGGTGCATTAAACAATGCAGTTTAACACCAGCATATTACTTTGGTCTTAACCATGACACACATTCAGTATTAATCCACAGTGACAAAATCTGAGCTATTTTGAAACTTGATTGCCGCACGTGTGTAGGAACAGCTGATGATGGTCATAGCAACAACAAACGACAGTGGATTGAAGCTCACAAAAGCAATTAAATCTGTGTACAAAGCAGCACGCATCGTATTTTCAACGTGGTTTTAGACGAGATATGATAATATAAAGACTTAACCAGATACAGTACAAGCGTTTACAAGTAACAAAACATAATTAAAAACATGTTTTGCAAGCTAGAGAAAATAAGGAGGCAACCATTTCAATCGCACTTACTAACACTTGTGAAATGGAAGAAGAAACTGGTCCATGAACTGTGTACTGTAAAGTTCCTGTCAAGCTCTGACAAAGTCCCATACATCAATAGTGTGTAGATAACTGAAGCACTCGTCAGAAAAATGACAGGAATATAGCACAAGGCTGGGGCTATAATGCTGAGGTATTTTTGCAAAAAATAAACTTAGTTTATAGTTAATGCACCATGAGGTAACATGAACTAACAACAGACAACTGTATTTTAATTAACTTTCGATAACGAAAGCCCCGGTCAGATCACACAAATGGCCATTGTGAAATATACCATGTCTGCAATGCTTCATGACACCAAAGTTTAGCTTGTAATTTAGTTTTTTCTGTTCCTCGCGGCAAATTCCGTCACGTCGGTACAGCGTAGGACCAGATAATTTCTCAACTGATCGTGAAGCAACATGTTGTCTGGCACATTTGTTACCTACTAAAAATCAAGATTTTGACAAATGACAAATGATGACAAAATTGACAAAATTGAATGCTGAAAATGTAATTAAATCTGATTTTAATAACATCAGAATCATCCATAAACGCCATAAACGCTCATTCACACACATACACTACGGACAGTTTAGCTTACCAAAGTCACCTACAGCGCAAGTCTTTGGACTTGTGAGGAAAATCGGAGCACCCTGAATATATATATATATATATATATATATATATATATATATATATATATA
>CAIGQQ010037491.1:3232474-3248656 GCA_903798035.1 Danio albolineatus | reverse complement strand
ATATATATATATATACATACATATATATACATATATATATATATAATTATTTTTTTTCTTTCCTTTGCTATATTGTTATAAACATTGTTATAAATGTTGTTATAAATGGCTCGGTTATAAATGTTGTGAAAACATTTATTGATTTCTGCCTTCTTCATCCCTTCAAGTATGAACTTTAAACTTTGTTTTAACGTGTCACTGATTATAATGTACAGTTATATTGTACAATGCATTGCAATCAATCAATCAATCAAACAATTATAATTTGATTATGATACCACAATAAATTGCTGGTGCAATAAGATCAAATCTTAATGTAACTTACCAATTAACACTTTCGATTCCCCCTTTTAATTTGACAAGGAAAATTGGGCCTTTGATTCCCTCTAATATAAACCCTAGGGCTATAGGCTCGTACACACTGGGACGCTTTTCGTTTGCGTTTATCGTCGGCGTTTTTCGAGACATTTTTCAGCATTCAAGCCCAAGGGAATTTCTCTGGCGTCGAGCAGAAGAGTGTGCAAAATCACTCCTTGACGTTAGATGGCGCACACGGTGGTGCCAAGATACTGACACCCGCTTTGTTACATAGAAGAAGAAAAGGATGTTTACACGCTTGTTGTTGTGATCGGCAAAGCATGTATGGTTCAAGTAGCAGCTCTAGCGATGAAGAAATGATTATTGTTCACCAGTGCAATAAACAGCTCAACGTTCATATCGCCTCAGGGCATCTGCGCTCGCATTAACAGTTTTGCGCTTGAGCGCCTCTAAGAGGTGTTTACTGTAACTTCAGCGGCTCCGTACACGTGAAAAAAGTCGCAATCTGACTGGTGGAGAAGGTTTTGACGTGAGGCGTCAAAACAAAAAAATGTTGGTGTGCACAATCACATTGACACCCTTTATTTAGTCACGAGGCGTCAAACGTCGACCGAAAACGCGAGCAAAAGACGTCTCAGTGTGCACGGCCCTATGAGCTATATACACTTTGTTTGTTTTGTTTGTTTATACTTTATTGTCCCATAGCAACTTTATAAGATATACCTGTCCAGCTGCTCAATAACGCAAATTCCTAATCAGCCAATCATATGGCAACAACTCAATGCATTTAGGGATGTAGATATGATGAAGACGATCTGCTGCAAACTGCAAACTGTGCATCAGAATGGGGAAGAAAGAAGATTTTATTGATTGTGAACGTGGCATGGTTGTTGGTGGAGTTTTTCAGAAACTGCTGATCTTCTGTGATTTCACGCACAACCATCTCTGGGGTTTACAGAGAATGGATCGAAAAATAGAAAATATCCAGTGAGCAGCAGTTCTGTAGAAGTAAATGTCTTGTTGATGCCAGAGGTCAGAGGAGAATGGCCAGACTGGATCGAGCTGTTAGAAATCACTCAAATCAACATTCACTCAAATAGCCACTCATTACAACCAATGTATGCAGAAGAACATCTCTGAACGCACAACATGTCTAACCAGCAGTAGACTAAATTAGAAGCCACTCCTGCCAGCTGAGAACAGGAAACTGAGGCTACAATTTGCACAGGCTCACCAAAATTGGACAATAGAAGATTGGAAAAATGTTGCCCGGTCTGATGAGTCTCAATTTCTGCTGCGCCATTCGGATGGTCACGTCAGAATTTGGCATCAACAACATGAAAACAAGGATCCATCCTGCCTTGTATCAACAGTTCAGGCTGGTGGTGTAATGGTGTAGGGAATATTTTCTTGGCACACATTGGCCCATTAGTACCAATTGCGCATTGTGTCAATGCTACAGCCTAGCTGATTAGGCTGATTAGATTATACCATGATCAGGTATTGTTGCTGACCATGTACATCTCTTTATGACCACAGTGTACTCATCTTCTGAGGGCTAATTCCAGCAGGATAATGCGCAATGTCATAAAGCGTGAATTATCTCAGACTGTTTTTTTTTTTTTTAATATGACAATGAGTTCACTGTACTCAAATGGCCTCCACAGTGACCAGATCTCAATCCAATAGAGCACCTGCATGATGCTATCATGTCGATATAAAATCTACTAAAATCTCTGAGGAATAATTCCAGTACTCCAGAATTTTTCCAGTACCTTGTTGAATATATGCTACAAAGGATTAAGGCAGTTCTGAAGGCAAAAGGGGGTCCAACCTAGTACTCCTAAATAATTTTTGTATTGATTCGACTGATTCAAGAACCACAGTAGTCTGTATCGTCAGAAACAATTTTCTTACATCAGCTACTTCATACATCTCTTGAACAGAACATTTTAATTTCTAATCTACAGTTTTTCTTTCTTTCTTTTTTTTTTTTAAAGCAGTCTGTCGAGCAAGTTTTGATTTTGATTGGACAGTTAGATTTACATAACATGCTGTTGTGCCTTCTGAATAACAGACTGGTATACCAGAAATATAATCACCTGTGCCCATGCCCTATTGTACTCCCATGTTAGTAATTAACGTGGAATCACCCACATTACATAACACTTACTTTATCAGTACACAGCCATGACCTGATGGGGGCGCTGTCCAGAACACCTGTATCCTGGTCCTCCTGCGTGGAGTGCTTTCTGTCACTGCGGGAGGGCAGCTTGTCATAAATTGTGTGTCTTCCTCATCGATTATCTGCAGAGAATTAGTACAAATACTTATTATTACAGTAAGTATGTTTATGTCAATATCTATTTAAAAAATGATGATATTTTTTGTTACTCTCTAAAAACGGTGGTTTGCTATAAACCAGTTTTAGGTCAAATCATTAACAATAAATAAAATAAAATAAATAAAATAAAATAAAATAAAATAAAATAAAATAAAATAAAATAAAATAAACAGATACATATAAGATAATATATTCATTCATTCATTCTTTTTCATGTCGGCTTAGTCCCTTTATTAATCCGGGGTCGCAACAGCGGAATGAACCGCCAACTTATCCAGCATATTTTTTACGCAGCTGATGCCTGGGAAACATCCATACACACACATTCGCACTCATACACTACGGACAATTTAGCCTACCCAATTCACCTATACCACATGTCTTTGGACTTGTGGGGGAAACCGGAGCACCCGGAGGAAACCCACGCAACCACGGGGAGAACATGCAAACTCCACACAGAAATGCCAACTGACCCAGCCGGGGCTCGAACCAGCGACCTTCTTGCTGTGAGGCGAACGTGTTACTCATTACGCCACCGTGGCACCCAAGATAATATATTAATGACTACTAATGATACATATATTTCATTTTCTCCGGAATGGTTTCTTTTTTGTTGTTTCATGCTTTGTAAATTATTCAATAATTCAATCATTAAAAAGGTGATAAGTTGCTGTAATCTGCTTGTGTAATTATTTAACAGGAATAAATTTATAAAAAGAAAGAAACTTAAGATGCAGGAGAAACGTCCCAGTGTGGTTTTGTATGTCAACATTTATAGACTTGTACTACAATTACCACAACATGATGTTAAATTATCTGAGACTTATACTCTACGTGTTAAGTTCAATTAATTCAAAGTTCTTGTGGGATGTTTTGAAGATCTGAAAGTGGCTGTGCACTGATGATCCCCATCCAACCTGATGGAGCTCAAAATGTACTGCAAAAAAGAATAGAAGACCAAAAAATAAATACATAAATAAAAGTTTAAAGGTTTAAATACATAAGTTAAAATACATAACTGGTGCAAAAGGTGCTTAAACAAAGTATTTAGGTAAGGCTGTGAATATTTGCAGGACAATATGTATGATATATTTTGAAAATATTGTGTATAGAATTCTGTGCTGTTTTTTTTTTTATTATTGTTATGAACTTTTTTTTTATATTATTGTTATGACAGTGTTGTGTTTAGCTGTCTTGGACTTGTATTGTTAACTATGTGTTCTTCCCCCATTTTCCCCATACTCCCTTTGTGTTTTTAGATCTTTGGTGCATCTGAAGTCATATTCTTCTCTACAAATACTGTAGCTTTTTTTAAAACAGTACATCGGCTGAGTAGTACGCCCAGATTCATAATAATGCATATGAAAAACAGACAAAAAGTAGCCAAAATGATACTGTTTAAGTATCACTAAACAGTAAGGCATAATTTAGGGCAAGAAGAGAGTGTTTAAATTAATATAAATACATCAGTATTGTCCTTTTACTGCCCCTGATTACAAAACCCAGCAAACTATAATCCACATAACAGGGTATTATCTGGTAACTAGATTGTACATTAGTTAATAACCATTACTGTATGGCAATAAAAAAAATTAAATACAATTATCATGTGACATCCCATTCCAGCCCATGTTACTTACTCTTGATCAGAACAGTTCCTTTGTGTTTGATGTGTGCTGGTCTGTGCCGTTAAAACAAACAAAAAAAAAACTTTATTTCTGTCATTTAGATTTAACCAAAATATTTTGGGAGTCGTGACCTAAATTTTTTGGTAATATCGAAACAATACAAATAGATAAAGTGTCTGTTTTAATGGCACAAATTGAGCACAAATGAATGACACCAGTTTTGTGCAATTTAGAAAAAAATGGGGTGGAGTGTGACGTCATGGCCCATAAAATACTTTGGTTATGTCCAAAAAATGAAAATAAAGTGTTTGTTTTAATGCCACAAACCAGCACAAATCGAGCACAAACGAATGACACCAGTTTTGTACGATTTAGAGAAAATGGGGCGGAGAGTGACGTTGTGGCTCCCAAAATATTTTGTTTTAGATTTTTCAAAATAATCAGTAATTTGAGCGACATGGGGTAGGAAGTGACGTCACACGGTAAAAAAAAAAAAAAAAACACTGCTTAATATCTTAGACCCCAAACCAGCACAAGCATTCGTTTTTTGGCACAAATCAACACAATCGTAGCACAAACAAATGGAAGAGTTTTGGAGATTATTTATTTTAATGGGGTGCCAACTTCACAGAGGTAGAAAACATTGCTTTCCCACATAAGTGACAATCATGTGGCGTATGTAGTCATTAGCTTGCAACAGCATTAATTTGTTTGTCTGTTTGTTTGCTTGTTTGTTTGTTTGTTTGTTTGTTTGTTTGTTTGTTTGTTTGTTTGTATTACATGCTTCTATTGCTTCTATTTTGCGTACCACTGTCAGCAAATAGATAGATAGATAGATAGATAGATAGACAGACAGACAGACAGACAGACAGACAGACAGACAGACAGACATACAGACAGACAGACAGATAAGTTCGTCTCCAGTCAGTGTGACCTTCATGTGACACTTCTCCAATGTGTTTGGTTGTCAAGCATCATTTGTAGAGCAGACAGAAATGTCAGTTGTTCTTTTTATTGAAATGCTGTTTAATGTGTGCACCCCTGTTGTCTTTCCCTTTTAGTGTGAGATGAACAGCAATTTGACCACTCTGAAAAGTGCACTATGAAATTCACCAAAATATTGTACTGTTGAAGTCTAATTTTCTTTTATCTTCCTTTATATGTGTGAACGAAGCCTGAACGCAAATACGTGTACATATGTGCTTTTGTCTCTATGACTCCTCACAAGCATCCTCGCAATCTGTGAAATAGTGTTTGGATGACCATTGACCTCCCCTGCCCTGACCTCCACCATTTGGGTGACTGATGGTGAGCGAGCTGTCACAACTGAAACAATGAATTTCATTCTTAAACAAGGCTGACCGATCCAGTCAAATGCTTGTGATTAACAACATATACCATTCATTTTGTGTGAGGTTGAAGTCTGTGTGAAACAAAACAAACAAACAAAAAAAAAGCGACTGATAGAGACATCTCCTCACCATCTCATTGTGTTTGTATGTTTTCACATGCTCACAAAACTTAGAAGAAGAGTGGATAAAAGATATCCTGGCCATGCCACCAGAGAATATTATCAGCAGTGATGGGGTAACTGGGCATTATAAATAAATGGTGCAACTAAAAGACGTTAGACATTACTAACAATTTTTTCAGTAATGATTAATCAAATAAATTACTGCTTCCTCCATTAAAACGCCATTACCTTTGCAATAAAATGCATCATATGCATTATATAATTGATATATTTTGCACTGTAAAAAAATAAATAAATAAATAAAGTCTGGCTTCCGTTTAAATGCTTAAAGTCCCTTTAAGACAAATCATTTCACTTGGTGGCCATCTCTGAAATGCCTTTCGGGCAGTATACTCAGGCATTCTGTCTGAATGGGGAAACACCAAATTCTCCAAAACTACTAGCCAAGCTTATGATTACATTACACATTTGGATTCACCAATAAATTTAAACAGCTGTCTCATAAGTTTTGTTTCTAAACGTTCGAATCAAACAAAATCTGCATTCTATTAAGGTTGCCCAAGTGAATGGTCATTCGATAGGAACAAGATCACGACACCAACCTCACTTATGGCCTTTCTACACTATCATCCTCTGAATAATGCCTCAGCCAAACGCCCGGTTCTTCTTAAGTAATTTGCAACTTTGTCTTGATGGTGAATCTCCTCCAGAAATAAAAGTGACTCTTTTGTTTACAAGTTTATGGGCATTTGAGTAGTTGCTGTCATGTGATGTGCATTTGACAGGACAGACTGTGTGACTGTCTACCTCATGTTCGTTTTATGCAGATTACAAAACCAAAAAAAAACTTGTTTTAAAGTGTAGTAGGTTCATTTGAAACTAGATATTTCAAACTTAATGTGGATATTTTTCTCATCTCCGTGAAGCATGTATTCACTGGGATTCCAGCGTGTTTGTTGACCACATAAACTATGTAAAAGCAGACATCTGGTTTGAGCTTCTCCCAACAAGAAACATCAGTCAATAGTGATCAATAAGTGGCTCCTGTATTAGTAGGTGGGAATTCATTTGCCATATTGACCGTTAGACTTTTCCCCATTCAAAACTATATAAGTGACATGTCTTGTGTGTGTTCTATAGACTTTGGTTCCACACAATTGATTTGTGTTGGAAAAACAAGAAGGAATTAAGTTATTTTATTTATTTTTTTATTTTTTTTAATTTAGGTAGATGAAATATGAAACAACTAAATTCATTTATTCATTCATTCGTTTTCTTGTTGGCTTATTCCCTTTATTAATCCAGGGTCGCCACAGCGGAATGATCTGCCAACATATCCAGTATTTGTTTTACGCAGCGGATGCCCTTCCAGCCGCAACCCATCTCTGGGAAACATCCACACATTCTCATTCACACACATACACTATGGACAATTTAGCCTACCCAATTCACCTGTACTGAAGATCTTTGGACTTGTGGGGGAAACCAGAGCACCCGGAGGAAACCCACGCAACCACAGGGAGAACATGCAAACTCCACACAGAAATGCCAACTGACCCAGCCGAGGCTCGAACCAGCGACCTCCTTGCTGTGAGGTGAACATGCTACTCACTACGCCACCATGGCGCAACAACTAAGTTGTCACAAAAAAAAAAAGAAAAAAAGAATTGTATTGTTTCAGCTCATTAAGTAGTTAGAACAAACATCAAATATAATTTTTTTGAGTGTTACTTGAGCACACTGGCTCTTTATAGCTTTGATGTGTGTGTTGCGGGGGAGTGGGGCTCATAACATAGAATAAGATAGAATCATTAATTTGTCCCCAAGGAAATTTGTATTGGACCCAATGTCTTGTCATATGCAAAATACACTATAGATACATAACAGATCACACAAAATGTTCTTGCTTTAACACACCATCAATTCACTGTTACTAAAATCACAGATTTTCTGCTTTTACTGTTGAATAAATGAATGTGAGAATATTTGTCCAAAATATTAAGAAGACTCAAATAAATCTATCTTCACGATATAAAATGCAGAGTTCAACTCGGTTCATTCATGTTATCCCGACAAAAAAAAAATAATAATAATAATAATTATAAATAAATAAAAATATTAAGTTAATGTAACAAATTTAAGTGAATTGACTATAAAACATAACATAGAACAAGCAGCCAAACCCTTTTCTTTTTTTTCTTCTTCTTCTTTTTTTTTTTTATGCACTTCAAAGTAGCCTAAGCTTACACATGGCAAAAATCTGTATGTGTGTTTGGAGTGGGGGGTGGGGGTGTTGGGGTACATGTATTCTTCTATTGCAGTCTGTTTTCTTATTTGTAGTTATTTGATTTTGTAAATGGAAGATACATTTTGGTCACACTTTATTTTGATGGTCTGTTTGTTGAATTTAAGTTAAATTGCAACTAATTCTCATTAGATTATAAGTAGACTGTTAGGTTGGGGTTAGGGGTAGGGTTAGTGTAAGTTGACATGTACAGTACTTGCAAAGTTTCTTATAGTCAGTTAAATGTCTGTTGAATGTCTGTATCAACAGGTATTAATTAGACAGTCTACTAATACTCAAATGGACCATCGAAATAAAGTGTTACCTAAATTTCATTTTTAGTATGTACAGTAATGTTGACACAAAACATAACAAAGTAACCATTCAAGCTAAAAAGTCAAAACAAGAGCCAATATGACCCTTTTTATGTATACCTATACATGACTATAAAAAGGCTATAAATTAGGTTTAATATTCTGCAATCAATTAAATAGAAAATGTTTTAGGTTCTAATGTTCTTTTTTTCCGCAATATTTTGCTTGAATTTTATTGTTTTTCTTGAATTTAATCTTTCAGTTTCTAAATAAGTTTGGTGACTAAAATACTATTTTAATAAATATTATTTTAGTACAAAATAGGGTGTACTCAATTATGCTAAGAACTGTAACAGTATTTACATATGAGTTAACTAGGTCTGTCAAAATATATCAGTGTTGGTATGATGATGTGATATTTGAAAATGAGTGTATAATAATATGACACATAAATATTCCAGTACCATTATGGAGCTCTATACTCCCAAATTCAATTTATATTCCATTCATACTTGATGCCGGAGGGTGCCCTCACACAGCAAGTCCCATAAGCCAGACTTATGTGTCTAATAAAGCATATTTATTTCCAGCAAATACCGTAAAAGGAAAATGCATTAAACTATTTGTGTAAAATCCAGATATGTGCGCTGATAAAAAAATGAAACAAATGAACACATTATATAACACTATAATGCAGGTTTTTAATAAAGTGTATTCTGGGAATTTATAGCTCTTCCCCTTAACCCTACACCTTCAAGCTAAAGAGAATTGGGACACGCAAAACAAGGGGTAAGGGGTAAGGTGAAGGGCTAAGTGGTAAAATTGGGCCTTCGTCTTTTATCAGTCGAGTTTGTTACCATTCAGACACATCGCCATGCTGCCGTGTTCACTACTATCTTCAATAGAGAGGGAAAGATACCTGCTGTGCTGCTGTCCACTGTGTCTGCATGCAGACCCGGGGGATTCAGGAGTGGAGAAGACCTCCTTATTTATAGTATTTATATAAACATGATTATCTTTATAATGATATAACAAATTGTGGTTTTATATTACATGCAATCATGAATAGCCTATTGTATATGTAACAGGGTATTTAATTACTAAGTACATAAATACATACATACTGTACATACAAACATACATATAAACATACATACAACTCAGTTGGTGAGGCAACAGTTGTTCTCTCCCCTCTTTTCCCATTCTCTGTCGACTATGCCCACTCCCCCGTTCTGCTCACAGCGTTTCATGACCATCACGGAGCATTTTTTGAAAAAATCTAACTTGAACTAAAAGAGGGAGGTTTGACCCTTTGAGGAGTTTGACTGATGTCTTTATAGTGTTTTAGTGTGAAATATAATTCATTTTGTGTATATTTAACAGTAATATTTGGTCGTAAACATCTGTCATTTGTTCTTGGGCAAATAGATTTGCAATGATGAGTTTTATAGCTTAATATATAAAAAACATAATGTCTACTGAGAAATCATATAATAAGAACTTTGCCAATATCAAGCAGTCAGCCTTCTAACACTGACAGTTAGATGACATGCAATGGTCTTGTCAACAGAATGTCCAAAACTATATTAGACATAAATATTGTGAATGATTTTAGTCCACAATAATCATGTTATAAATATCTGATATTGTGACAGCCCCAGTTTTGCTCAATAATTAGAGGAAAAGCTGAGTGCAATCACATCAATATTAACAGCTTATGCAATCCCTTCAGCATCAAAGAATCAAGTGTGTTTTCACACACAACCTTGGTAAAACCTCACAAAGGAATATTTTTTCTTTTTTTCCTGCTAGCTCAGACATCATATCAAAAATGTATTACCATACAAATATTTAATATCATTGTTTTATTATTTTTCTCACAATGTGTGTCCTCATTTACTTTGACCTTAACAGTCAAGCACCTTAACTGAATTAAGTGTTCCTGCTACCCTGCCTCATACATTTGTTGTGAATTTGGAGTTTTGTTCCAGGTTTCTTGTTAAGATAACAGTTGGTGGTTCAATCAATGTGCCAAATACAGATCTACCAGTAGGTTAAAGTCTATAATGGCTTTATATAACATCATACTTGACTGACTGTTTACATGAGAACGAATAAAGTGGTAATTCCCAATAGCAAAAATAAGAGCTGAATCACAATACAACATTTACATGTCTGGAGAAAAACTCTTAATCCTATAAACATTTATTTTTATTCTTCATATTATTCTTTAAGAATTGTTGTCATTTTTGATGATGAGGGAGTCATCATCAAATGAGGGTGTGAGAATACCGTTGGTGTTTCTGAATGCTGTTTTAATTTGTTTCCATCTAACGCAAAATACTTTTTCGATGGCTTTTTTGCTGCCTAGAAATGCCCCTTCAGCTGAGTTTGTCTGTTTCCATCACGTTCTGCATGCCATTTGTGGATGAGAGAGCAGAGGCGGCAGCAAGTTGTGTTTAACAGTTCAGTGATTTGGAGTGGAGGGAGAGTTTCAGAACTTCATGGATTTAATTCATAGAGCTCAGTGAACTTGTTGGTCGCCAAATAAATCCACTAGAATTTTCAGTTTGTGCACCTGATAAACGGAGCGCATGAAAGAGCATTGCACAGATAGCACACTGTACCTCCACCCTTATGCGGACATGTGCACTTTGTGAAGAATGGAAGTAGTGCAATTAAGGTGTTAACATGCCTGAATACTTTGTTTAAAATTAGCATATGTCACCTATGTTAATACTGTTATGCTTACTGTGTCAAAGTTCTGCCACTCCTGTCTTGTTAATTCTTGTTTTGGTGGCAGAGTCCGGACACTAGCTCTGTCTAGTCCTGTGTGTTGTCATTGTGTCTATGTATGAGTGCCGCTTGTGGGTGCTCTCGGACCGTGCACGCTCCCATTTGATACGGGCACGTGGGGTCTGGGCCTGTTCGCGATTACGCTCTCGTCCTGGTGTTTGTTTGTTCTGTCGGCATCTCGCTGATTCATCCTCAGCGTCTCCGTCTAGTTGGTTCCGGTTTGGGATGGCACTGAGATGAAGCATGCAAGCTGCATATGTGTGAGCGCACTGTAAGATGTTTTCATTTTATCGTGTGCTTGTGTCTTGTGTTCAGTCTTCTGTTGTGGTGTATGTTTACATGTCGTCATGTGAGCACGCAGTTAATGAGTTCTCTCATTGGCTGCGTGTTCTAGTCTTTTTATGTGAGCAAATGGTTTGTGTTGTAATGTGCTCTCCTGTCTATTGTTAAGCCCCACCCTCCTTGTTAACCCAGTCTATTATGTTCACCTGTTTGTTTGTTAATTATTTCTGCTTTAAATTCTCCTCATGTCTGCTGTCCTGTGCCAGTTCGTCGTCGATTATCCTCCTGTCTTGTTGTGTCCAGCCCTGCTTGTCCCCTGCCAACCCAGTCCAGTTTGTTTTTGATTATTTATTTATTTTGTTAATGTTTTCCCCCTCGGGGTAGTTTGTTTTGCTCTTTTGTTTTATTTTTGTAAAACAAAATTTTTACCCTTATTTATGCTGCACTTGAGTCCTCGCTCTCCTTTCCCCAATCTGAATGCTGACAGAATGAACTGGCCACAAGAGGACTCAGCAGAAATGGGATTATTTCTGCACCCAGCTCTCTCCCTGCAAGAAGGACCCCAAGACCAACCCCTAGCCAGAGGACTGCCTCACCAGCAGAACCATCGCCCCTTCAGCATCTTCGCTGAAGGGCTCCTTGAGGCAGTCCGGGGGCTTGGGTTTAGTGAGACCAACCTCATCCATATCTTTCTGGTCGGATTGGATTATCCATTCGACTGGGAGGAGCTGGGTGAACTTGATGCATGGACATATTGGGAGGTGGTGGACTATGCCTGCCTCATGAAGGAGAGGGAGATCCTGCAGGGGGAATGGACCCCTCTCACCACCACCAGTACCACCTCCCAGTCCATGTCTAACTTCCAAGGGTTGACCCGCACCCAGAAGCGGAGGATGAAGAGAAAGGCCTCTTCATTAAAGGCGGCTCCAGCCCCAGAGCACCCGCCAGTGTTGGCTCTAGCCCCAGTGTGCCCGCCAGTGTCGGCTCCAGCCCCAATGCGCCCGCCAGTGTCGGCTCCAGCCCCAGTTCGCCCGCCAGTGTCGGCTCCAGTCCCAGAGCACAGCGCAGTGCCTGTACCACCCAAGCTCCTAGTCCTACCTGCACCACCCAGATGTCTTACCCTGCCGGTCCCAGTCAAGCTCCTTGCCCTGCCGGCACCGGCCAGACGTCTTGCCCTGCCGGCCCCAGCCAAGCTCCTTAGCTTGCTGGCACCACCCAGACGTCTTGCCCTGCCGGCTCCAGTCAAGCCCCTTGCCTTGCCGGCACCACCCAGACGTCTTGCCCTGCCGACCCCAGCCCGGCTCCATGCCCTGCCGGCCCTAGTCAAGCTCCTTGCCCTGCCAGCATCACCCAGATTTCTTACCCTGCCGGCTCCCCTCAGGCCTTCTGTCCAGCCGGCTCCAGCCAAGCCGGCTCCCCTCAAGCCTCCAGCCCAGCCGGGTCCCCACTGGTCTATTGTCCAGCCGGCTACTCACAGACCTCCTGCCTTGTTGGGCCAGATGAATCCTCCCTGGGTCATTCCTCCTGCTCCTCCCTGGGGTGACTCTGAGCGACCCTGGACGGTCCCTCCAGCTCCACCCTGGTCCTATGCCGGGTTCCCTAACCCACTGAACCCAGCCTGGTCTGGCCCTCTGGTCCCACCCTGGACTGTTCCTCCTGATCTTCCCTGGCTTTGGCCTCCCATCCCTCCCTTGTTTGTCTTGCTGGATCGGGCCAATACTTCAATATATCCTCTTTTCTGTTCAACAAAAAAAAGTTTTCTTAAAAGTTTCTAAACGTTTGAGGGTGAGTACATGGTAGGTAGATATTAAAGTTTTGCTCACCCAAATAAGAACAAGATGCACAACTTGCAATAAATGTATGTTTGCCTGAGTGTTGTTTAAAGCACACATTGTTATGAATTCCAAAGAAAAGCCATCAGTCAGTCAGCACCAGCTCACATCCCAGGAGAACCTGACAAAAAGTGCTTTTAAAGCAGTCTCAGAATTGGCCTAAGAGCGCATGCTCACAGATTTTAAATAAGCCATACTTCAGATAACCCTAGTCGCAAAAGGTTTCTCCGGAGGCAAAGTAAAAAATACAAAAAAATAAAAAATAACAACAAAGGCCAGGCCTTATTGGGCCATATCAACCTTGAAGGCTGACGAATAAGTGAGAGAGAGAGACAGAGTGCTGCTCTAAATGACTGTCACTCCAGGCAGGGAATCTAAGCCAGCGAGCAGGTCCAGGGAGGCTGTTTCTGAGGTGGTTTGATATGGCAGCCCTTCCTGCCAGATGAGTGTGAAAAGAGGCCTGATTCTCCTGAGAAAAGCCCTGCTCACAATGTGCAATGTCATCTATGATTTGGTTGTATAAGGCAAAATTTGGAATTCCTAAAAGGGACCATTAGTTAATGTTAGTTAATGTATTTACTAACATAAACAAACAATTAGTAATACATTCATTACAGTATTCATTAAACTTTGTTGACATTAATTAATATTATTTAGGTTAAACAACATTAGTTCATGTTATATCACTGTGCATTAAGTAATGCTATCAAGCACAACTTTGGATTTTAATAATGCACTAGTTGATGCTGAACTGTAATTAATAAATGCTTCACAAGATTTTTCAAACTTATGTAAGTATGTAAATAATAACTTATGTAAAAACATGAACTAACATTAACTAATGGACCATTATTCTAAAGTGTTTCCCTAAAAGGTTTATATTATCTTTGGCTTAAATCTGTGGTCTTTAATTGTTAATCATTGACAGCTGCTTAATGGCCGTTGTGATCAAATTTTCTCTGCAATGAAGTTCTGGCAGTATCATAAAATTTCAGACAATCTCCTGCAGTGTGACGTGGACTGTCAAACCAAGAACCGATAGGAACGCTGAATTTAATGATCCAATCAGTGTCACAACCTTAAACCAGCACAGGGAAATGTCAAAACAGTCTTATTATTGAGACATGCTGTGAGCAAAAATTCCAGCTACATATTGTTTATGTTTGCCATGAGGTATTATTTCAGAACATGTGTTACTGAATGTGTAAAAGTTTGTTGCAACATAACAAAAAACAATATTTTTATTGACTATGCAGTTTCTTTTTAAGTAAAACAGTCAACTTTGTGTACACAGCAAGTTCATTAGTGTTACATTTTAAGTGTTGCTTTAATTCAGAGTAAAGTGTTGAAATTCTAGAGTTAGATAAAGATAAAATAACCCTCTCAGTGTTAGAAGCTGATTTGCCTCCTTGTCATACAGAGTTACATGTACAGTATCGAACCCTAATACAGTGTTGACTACTACATCCGGGAATTTATGCAACAATATCCCTGGAGGATTTTTCCAGATGCTGTTTTCTTCTGCTATGAGGAGCAATGCGAATGGGGTGAGTAAAAGTATTTAAAATGTTTGTATATAGACATTTGACATCCAAATCATTATATATATATATATATATATATATATATATGTACATATATATATATGTACATACAGTATAGCAATTTGACCTAAGAGTGTTAACACATAACACTGAGTGGTGTTAACACATAACACTTTTATAGTGGTTCCCATATAAACTCTGAGGGAGTGTTAATCTTAACTCTACGGTAGTTAAATCTACTATCTAAAATTTGCAGTGTACAAGAAATTATATTTTCAGAGGTTTTGAAGAACATTACATAACATTACATAACATTACATAAATAACAAAATTGTATACATATATATATATATATATATATATATATATATATATATATATATATATATATATAAGAGCAATATATTACATTCATAGACCACAACATTTCACCATACATCCATCCATATTTAATTTCACAAAATACTTCAATTATACAACATCTAAACATCATTACTAAATCAAATTCCTCTAGCACAGTGGTTCCCAAAGTGGGGGTCGTAGAAACAATGACAGGAGGTCACTTAAAAAAAGTCAAATAAATCTGATTAAACTATTAGAATTACATTATTTTAACCATAACCCACAGAGGATAAACAATTAAACCAAGAATAGACTTGTGCTGGAAACATTGTGCCCACCATTCTCTTTAGTTGGTTAATATTAAATGAAACAAATTAAGAAATGACTATAAAAATGATTTGGTTGTTAGACTGTTGCACTTTTTTGTGTTGTCAACATGCTTGTGTTTATATAGGGCTATTGTTGTATGAGCAACGTTTGCGTATTTATAACCACCTAAGAGAAAATAGGGGGTCGTGAGTCACTGGCATTGTTATTTTAGGGGTTTGCAGGCTGAAAAGCTTGAGAACCCCATTTAGAAATACAGAATTCCCAAATGTACCTTCATTTTGTTTTTTTAAATATTTTATCCCAGCCATAATAAAATTGATTAATGAAAGCAGTAAGAAGTGTCATAATTGTGTGCCCTAAAAAAACACTGCTTTTAAGAAAATATGATTTAGCAATGGGGAGCAAAAACCTACTCTAACATGCCTAACCTATCTAACTCTCTATTGCTCGTCTAGTAGCATATTCCTGTATATGGACCTTAGAATGGTCTATGGTCTGAATATAAAGGTCTTTCAAAGTTTTAACATTTAAAACCTTCATATTGCTAACAATAATTCTGCCATTGTTCATTTTATGACATTGAATGCTTCGCCATTTAAGGTCTCAATGCAAACTGTTGAAAGAAAGAAAGAAAGAAAGAAAGAAAGAGAAAGAAAGAAAGAAAGAAAGAAAGAAAGAAAGAAAGAAAGAAAGA
>CAIGQQ010037491.1:3170648-3189158 GCA_903798035.1 Danio albolineatus | reverse complement strand
TTGACTGTTGATGTCTTCAATAATAATGTCAAATAACCAACATTTCTCAAAATGGATATATCTCATTTTGCAACGAAACAGTGAGGAATATATATAGAGTGCGGAAAAAATATTTGAACCCCAGCTGATTTTGTAAGTTTGCCCCCTAACAAGGAAATGATCAGTTAAAAAAAAGTTATAAATTAATTTGCATTTCTATGAAAAAAATAAGTATTTGATCCCTATCCGTCAGCAAGATCTCTGGCTCCCAGGTGGATCTTACACAGGTAACGAGCTGACATTGGCAGCTCTCTCAGCTCGTTACCTGTATAAAAGAGACCTGTCCACAGAAACAATCAATCAATCCAGATTCCAAACGCTTCTCCATGGCCAAGACCAAAGAGCTTTCCAAGGATCTCAGGGACAAGATTGTGGACCCACACAAGGCTGGAATCGGCTACAAGACCATTGCCAAGCAGCTGGGTGAGAAGGGGACAACAGTTGGTGCAATTATTCGCAAATGGAAGAAACATAATTGAACTGCCAATCTCTCTCGGTCTGGAGCTCCATGCAAGATCTCACTACATGGAGTTTCAATGATAATGACAATGGTGAGGAATCAGCCCAGAACTACTCGAGAATAACTTGTCAATGATCTCAAGGCAGCTGGGACCATAGTCACCAAAAAAACTGTTGGTAACACGCCACGCCGTGAAGGACTGAAATCCTGCTGTGCCCGCAAGGTCTATCTAAAAGCCCGTTTGAAGTTTGCTACTGAACATCTGACGGATTCAGAGGAGGACTGGGTGAAAGTGTTGTGGTCAGATGAGACCAAAATTGAGCTCTTTGGCATCAACTTAACTCGTCGTGTTTGGAGGAGGAGGAACGCTGCCTATGACTCCAAAAACACCATCCCCAGGTGGAAACATTATACTTTGGGGGTGTTTTTCTGCCAAGGGGACAGGACAATTGCACCGCATCAAAGGGAGGATGGATGGGGCCTTGTACCATCCAATGTTGGGTGAGAACCTCCTTCCCTCAGTCAGGGCATTGAAAATGGGTTGTGTTTGGGTACTCCAGCATGACACTGATTCAAAACACACGGCCAAGGCAACAAAGGATTGGCTCAAGAAGAAGCATATTAAGGTCATGGAGTGGCCTAGTCAGTCTCCAGATCTTAATCCCATAAAAAATCTGTGGAGAGAGCTGAAGGTTTGAGTTGCCAAACATCAGCAACGAAACATTAATGACTTGGAGAGGATCTGCAAAGAGGAGTGGGTCAAAATCCCCCGAGATGTGTGCAAACCTTGTGGCCAAGTACAACAAACGGCTGACCTCTGTGATTGCCAACAAAGGTTTTGCCACCAAGTACTAAAGCATGTTTTTCAAAGGGATCAAATCCTCATTTCATTCATAGAAATGCAAATTAATTAACTTTTTTTGAAACACATTTTTCTGGATTTCTTTGTTATTGTTGTGTCTCTCACTGTTCAAATAAACCTACCATTGCAATTATAGACTGATCATTTCTTTGTTAGTGGGCAAATTTACAAAATCAGCTGGGGTTCAAATAATTTTTTCCGTCACTGTATATTATCATATCATAATTATGTGATTTCTAAAGGATCATGTGACTCTGGAGAGTGATAAAGCTGAAAATTCATCTTTAAAATTACAAAAAAAAGGATTACATTTAATTCTGAACTACTTTTGAACAGTTATTTTATAGTGAAAAAAACATTTCACTATATTTTAGATTAAATAAATGCAGCCTTGGTGAGCAGGATAAACTTAATTTAAAACATTTAGGAATATGTGTATATAAATATGTGTGCGTGTGTGTGTGTGTGTGTGTGTGTGTGTAAACACAGAATTGTTGACTTTTTCAGATTTATTAAAGAAAAAACCCCTGAAATATCACATGGTTCTAAATATTAGTCATAATAATACAATATTGCACTTGTACAATATGGTCTAGTTTAGGTTTTATTATTTATTTATTTTTTATCCTAAAACAAGATCAATAAGATCTTAAACTCAATAATGATTTTTTGGCTTCAAATTAGTGGAGCAAGATTCTAACACTTGACTAGATACGGAGATTTTGAAGTGCACTAACTGAAAAACAAAATACTTGTTTTTTGACCATATATAACATGCTTTGACAACATTTTTATAGTTCTACATTAAGTAAGTTCAAAAAACTGCTGATTTTAAACTATATCATGGGAGTCAACAGCCCATGGGCGAGTGCAGAAAGACTTAACTTTTTTTATTATTATCTTCTGGCAGCAGCACATACAGTAAATGTATTTTGGAGTCACTGATTTGCATCTTTATCACCATGGAAACACACTCGGGTGTAAAAACCACTAAAGTGTGCATACATTTTGCAAGGTCATCTACTTTTTAATGTAAGCAATCACTAGGTCTAAAGCAGAAAAAAGTGACATTTTAAAATGTGTTCAATGATGAATAAGCATCTAAGCGTTATTGAATGAAATATAATTTGAGTTAAATGCAATGCATGCAGTACATATGAAAACAACAACATTCTCCAACATAGTCCGCTGGCATGTTTAATTATGTTGCCTGGAGGCACAGCAAGATTGAAATTCACTTTACATCGATGTGTTAGTAATGGCAACATAATTGACATTTCTTTATCATCAAAACATACAGTATCTGCAATGTTAGCATTATTCTCTTTTGAACGGACACCTAGTCAAGTGGAAGATTTATTATTATAACATTTAGAGAAAAATACAAAAATAAAGCTGATGTTTAACCTTTAGATGTTTTAATATCTTAGAGCTATTATCTGCATCCCCCATGGAATCTTTTTTGAGTCCCTCTCCATTAGTTTTTAGGGTATTTTTTTCCCTTTTTTAAAAATACCAGATTGTATGACAGTTTATTGTGTGTTCTGTCTCAAAACCTATTCTATTCTATGTAACATGAAAGCCCTCAACGCATTCAAGCAGAAGGTTTCTAGTTTTCTCAAATGTGCTGGCGTGACACAGGAATAAAACTCCCTTCTTGTTTATTAAGCAATTATGCTGGCTGTCCTATGACCAAATTTGAATATTACATACACTGTTCAATGATCAATGTTCATGTGTGAATAAAAGCCTAAATTAGATCAGTTCATCTTGTAAAACTATTGCAGGCATGGATGCACACAAAAACAATAGTGCATACATTAGCAAATTTGTTCCCCTTCAGATCAGATCTAAACTAAGGCCCTGTTTGGACCTGATTAAAAAAAAAATGCATTTCCATCAGTCTGATCACTAACGGACAACACTAAATACAGACGTAAATTGGGATTAAGGGTGTTTTTTTTTTTTTTTTTTTTTTTTTTACAAATGTGAGTCATTTGCTTTGAAACTGAGAATATGTTACTGTGGTTTTTCAATGCATCTTTTTGTATGTGCAAATTGAAGATTAACTACTGATTAGTATTAATTAGCCATATGTAATTAACATGCGGTTGGGGTTAGAATGTGGGTTAGGTACCATATAGGGTTTGTTGCATGTAATTATGCATAATTATTGAAATTACTATAGGATTACATGAAATACAATGGGGGAAAAATTCAACATGTGATGTTTTTTTTTTTTTTTTCTTTCTTTCTGGGAACAACATTTCTAACGGAGCTGTTGCCATGGAATTAAACCAGATTTTGGTAAATAATAATAATAATAATAATAATAATAATAATAATAATAATATGATAATAATAACAACAATAATAATTAGAATAATACATCAAATAATTAGAATAATACATAAAAAATAAAACAAAATAATAATAATCTGAACAAAACGTTTTGTGTAATAACAATAAATTGACACAAGGAGAAAGTACTGAACTACTGAATCGTAGAATGAAGTCACATGCATTGCTCTGGTGTGATTTTTCACAGACTTCAAGTGTCAAAATCTTGATGGTTCTGTGAGTTTTGTCTATTCAAACTGATCTTTATGTTGTATCCCCCATTGAATTCAAGTCAGGTGATTGGCCAAGCCATTCTACACCTTCATTTTATTTTCTGAAACCATTTGAGAGTTTGAGGATCATTGTTTTGCTGAAATGTCCACCCTGGTTTCATCTCCATCATCCTGGTAATGTAAATGTTGGACTGTGGACTGAAGCAGCTAATATTAATTTACAATTACAAAGGGCAGAGGGTTACTGAATAACTACTAAGAGATTTCAGCTGCAGACTGGGCTATCACTGCCTTTATACACCTCCCTTTCTTTAAATACTTTGTTCCTGTGTTCTTTTATTTTATTAACTAATTAGATTTTGTTTTCTTATTTCTTAGATTGTTTTCAACATCTGAAGAAAATGTTAAGTCAACAGTATCTTTACAAATATGTTTTCAGAGAAAAATGGTGACTTGGTGAATACTTATTTTCCCCACTGTATCTGTAACAAGGACCCCTTAAAATAAAGTATTACTGGGAAAACCAATGCATAAAATACAATGCAAAAATATTTATTGAATACACTCCAGCATGTACATTAAAATATAAAAATAAAAATATCATATGATGCCTCAACACATGGTGAAAAATGTAGGGTTCCACACCATTCAATCATGTTGTCACAACACAAATCCATTATGTTAACTAAACTAATTTAAGTAGATTGGAATAAAACAAATAAGTTAGAAGGCAGCTTTGAGTGCTTATTGTGACATCCATTGTAGCTTTCAATAAATTATTGTACATTATGTATAATATGTGCAGTCTTTTATGAGGTTACAAAACTATTCTGAAATATGTTTGTGGAGAGGTAAGCATGATCGAATGCCCAATAAGGGGGGAAAGCATGCTCTGAACCCGGCGGCTAGTCAGCAGGCCAATCAGAAAGAATGAACAACACCTGTTTGTTTTAGTGATTTCAACCCAAGTTTTAAGTATTTAACTTCATATTTGCTGTGTGATTTCCATGCAGTTTCAACAAGGTACCAATTCACACCTTACAGCAATATGGCATGCAGTGTAAACCTGAAGCTCCTGATTGCTGTGCATATTCCTCGGCTGGTATCCTGAAGAGTTTAGCTTCAACCCTAAGCAAACATTCCTGAACAAGCTAATCAAGGTCATACTAGGTATATGTAAAACTTTCCGGAAGGTGTGTTTAGGTAAGTTGGAGCCAAACTCCACAGGGGCACTAACCCTCCAGGACTGAGATTGGTGACCCCTGCTCTATAAGATCGATTGGTCAGCTTGAGTTGCTCACACAATGGCTATATCCAAAATCACCCCTATGCCCTTAACACTGGAACTACCAGACCAAAACGATCTATAACTAGTAGAATTACCATAGCCATTCATTCTAACTGTTCTCATATCATATAGGACACATTTTAAATGTCTGTCATCATATTTAATTAATATCACACTAAAATATATATTTTTTTGATAATGCAGTGCACCAAAAAAGATGAGAAAAAGATGAATACTTGAATTTACTTTTTTTTTTAAAGTTAAGTGGTTATAAACAATTAATTTTGGCTGACTATAAGCAAAACAAATTAAGTTGAACATTACTAAACGTAATTGTATAATGTATAAATTTATAGTTAGGCTATAAGACCAGTCGGGATTGCTTGCTTCTCACTTTTACTTTCACATTCATAAGCAGTGGAGAAGGCTTTTTTATGCCACTGAATATGCTGTTTTATATCTGAAGTAAAGGTGTGTTTTTGCTTACAGAAAGTTGTGTTGTTAGCTGAAGTTGCTGGACATGCATATTTAACGTCATGGGTGAAAAGTAATAGACACTGAAATTAATGTGGCCATTTTAACCGCTATTGTAATTAAAGGTAATTTTTGTGTTTTGTAATTTGAATAAAGTAACAATGGTACAAAGAAATATACATAATTAGGAAAAGTCAGGCTATTACAGATGTGTTTTATTTCAAAGTTATTAAACAAAAACGATCAAAATGACTGCCTCTGCAGTTCTAATGTTAAACAATGCACTACTTAAGTATTAAATAAATATAATGGTTTCTGACGAAGTGTCACGTACACAACTTGTTCCTGCAGCACCAATCACCATCCTCCCTCACCATCTCGTTCCCACTGCTCCAATCATCGCTCTCCATCTCCAGCCACTTCTCACCACACCTGTGCACAATCACCTGAATTTTAATGACACTCACCTGCACCAGCAATCACAGTCCACTATAAAGACTCCCCTATTCCAGTCATTCCTCAGCTGGAATCAAAGTCATATGGTTCACTTCTCCCTCTACTCTGCTCAACTTCTTCTGTGGATGTTTCCCCTCACCCCGTGGACATTTTTCCTAACCCATGGATGCCAAACTGTGAGTAAGGGAAGTGACTGTGATTATCTGATGATTGAATAAAGAACCTTGTTTACCTTATGAACTGTTTACAAGACTGATCACTATCTGTGAATATCACTTACCTGCTTCCTCCTGCTGAACAATCAACCTTGTTTTGAATAAATTTACTTGGAGAGATAACCCTCATTGTGTGACCTTGACACCAAGATAATTCACACACCAGTTTGGGCTATATTAGTGGACTAATTTAGGGAACAGTTATTGAGTAAGGCTATACAGTAGGTGGAGACTATGGATGCAGAACATCACATCCCTTTTTTTTTTTGTTTTGTGGTGGTTGTCAAAACATTACACCACCAAATAGGAGTGTAAATCTCAGGTGAAAAGGAAGAAATTAAAATGACTATATATATATATATATATATATATTCCAATCAGATCTGTATTGTGCATAAATGTATACTGAATAGCATACACTTTTATAGTCTGTTTCACACCACACACACGAGAGCAGCACATAAGCAGTGTGTGGTTTTTTTGGCATCCATGTTAACAGATTAGAGCTTTCATACCATGCAGAAGCAGCTTGTCAGCACAGAGCATGAGCTAGCAGTGCTGGACAATGTATGCGTGCAGCAAATGCTCTTCACACAGCAAATGCTGCTCACGCGCTGCTCTTGCGTGCGGTGTGAAACAGGCATAATTGTTCTTGTGCATATTTTCTTCTTTTTTGTTTTTTCACTGGTGCATTGAGGGCACAGTGATTGAGTTAAACTGAATTGATTTGTATCTCTGATTTAACTTTCCCTCATGAGGACTGACACCGCATGACTAAGCTTAAATCTAACCCAAAATTGCAGTGCATGGCCAATCTGGTTTGTTAGACTGTTAGGTTGAGTCAACCACTCCAGAGTCAACTAATCATTCAGGCAACCATGGATTATTATTATTATTATTATTATTATTATTATTATTTTTATTTGGTGTGGATTTGAGGGGGGTTGCCATGTTGTCAGGGCTTGAGACGAAAATGATCCAGGTTTTGAAAATTCTAGCCAGGTATGAAAGAATCTTAAACTGTTTTGGGCTTGTCCACTTTCTACAACTTCTGGAGGTAGTTATATGTATTAAATTTGACAGCACACCAATTCACTGCAATGCACCAAAACACACAGATCATTTCCATCACCACCATCATTGCTTGTTTGGTTTCCCACTCACTCATAACCAATGGAAGATGAGTCTGTTCATATTATAGGACTTGAGTGCTCCAAAATGTGATGTAGATGATGAGTGAAGGGTCAAAAATGAAATTCGATGACAAAATCTGTCACAAATAAATAAACAAAAAACACACATTTAAATATATATGAATATATATATATCAATCTCCACCATCAGTTCTGATTTCACAATAACATTGATATGAAATCTTACCAACAAATTTCTCAAAGAATGATTTCCCAAATGAGCCCAAATGCAATGTGTTAGTAGCCAACACTAGAACATGAGATCTGTATGGATGTTATTATGTGAACCTGTCTGTGAGGTGTTATTATTAATTCATCAATGCTTTGGATGAAACATCAACAAGCTCCTGGTCTCATGCACTATAAACTGTATCTACACACACAAAAAAAAAAAAAACATCCTGGGTGGAGAGATAAAACAAAGAGAAACAACTCATTTGTCAGTCATCCAGCAACAGAAAACCCATTTGTTAAGATACAAGATTCTGGCATTGAAGTATCAAAGAGCTCTGCAGGAACTGGCAGGTCCTCAACAGAGGAGCTAAAAGGGTTGACAACTGCAATGAACCTCTGATTCAACTTTCTGAAAAAAGCAGGAGTTCAGGGCTAGGGCTAAAGTGAGTTATCAGGGTGTTCAGGCATGTCTGCAGATCCTCAGACATCACTTCTATTTATTTTTTTTATTTTTTTGGTCACTTCTTCAAGGGTGTCCTTGTTTGGCAGGCTTGACTGTCGACTGATGGAAGTCTTTTTTATGAAGTCATATGACAGCTTAACAACTCTCAGGCTGAGATAAATTTGAACTCCAAAGTCTGATCCTCTGAAATGTCTTTTGATCAAGTGTTAGGGCATCTGAACAAAACTCTTTTTGTGACAACAAATCACATGGCAGAGCACATCAAGTGACATGTTCAAGGATCTGACTCAATGCAGACTTTTCAAGGTCAAACCTTTAAGAATCTATCTATCTATCTATCTATCTATCTATCTATCTATCTATCTATCCATCTATCTATCTATCTTTTGATTCCAGTTGACAGCTTATTTTCAAACAAGTTTCTAAAAAAAAATAAAAATAAATAAAAACAGTTTTTAAAACTAAGCATAAACAAGTCAAACATATTACTGAAGATTCTGATTTTCCCAGCTGGAGGGGAAATTAGATTTTATGTGGAAAAACATCCACTATGAGGATTTTGCAGTGGTGGAAGTAACAAATTACAACTACTCACGTTACACTAATTAAGTACATTTTTGGAGTATTTGTACTTTCATGAGTATAATTTTAAGTCTGTAATTTTACTTGTACTTGAGTACAAATTAAGCTGAGTAATTTACTTTGTTACTTTTAAGATCACAATTTGTTACTGAGTACTGTAATTTAATCAATATTTCAACCACTGACTTTGGTAGCCAATAAAAAAATCTCATCTTAACGGGCCAATGAAAAGCCTGGTAAATTATTTGAACCGAAAAACAAGTTCAGGCTACTGCAGATTTACGCGAGCTGACATATGGAATAATTGGAATAACATAATTTGAAAAATGCAGAAATGAGGAAGAAATAGCAGAGAATGGATGCCCATGGCCACACCCGAAGGAGCTGTTCATCTACAAGTACATAGGGAAGAAAGGGGACAACTGTGCTGATGCAGTGTGAATGGCTATGTTATCATCTAAAAAATGCTAAATAAATTTATGCCCAAAACTGGATTATCGCATAAAAGACGTGCGAATAAAGCAGCGTTTCCGTCCAACAAGTTGAAGAGTAGTTGAAGAGAGCAAAATCGCCACTTCCTGATTAACTTATATTCTTTTAATAAATGACTTGCACCTCAGAAGGCAATCCTGACACGCAGTGAACGTGCGGTGTCGTTTAAAGGTGTGAGACACGGAGTGCAGACGCTCTTGACCATTCTGGACATAATTAATATTATAATAACACTAATACTGAAATGGTTAAGGCGATTTAGAATGACCAAAACAACACTTTAGATGTTTTACAATGTACTCAGCCTGCTGGTTTGTCCATTCACACACGTTTTCAATATATATGCACATCATGGCGTTTCCATCAACCGTTTTTATGTGCATAAGCAAAAAGCGCATAAAATAAGTGGATGAAACCTGCCCTCTGCTGTGCCATCCTGCAGGGTTTCGGCGGGGGTTTAAAAAGTCTAAAATTTAAAAAATTTAAGTTAGGCCTTAAAAAGTCTTAAATAATTTTTATTTTTATTTTTTTTTTGCACAGGTCTTATTTATCCAATGTCCATGCAACGCTTCATCTAATGCTCATCTAAATAATTTTTTGTTGTTGCTTGGTTTTCGTGGTGTTTTAGTTTTTTGTTTCACTAGTCCTAATGTAATTTGCAGTATTACAACTAAATGAGACCAACATCAGCTTTCTACTGAGCCCAGCGCACACGACGAATTTGACATCATCACTGTGTTTGTGGAGGTTCGCTTTGGGTGCGCGCGACATGATTTCGGGTTAACAGTTTGCGCGTCGCCGCATTTGATTTGAGTTGAATATGAAACACTTTGAAAAGATTTTGTCTGAAACAGGTACGACTGTACAGACATCTTAACGATCCAACCATGCGTGATCATCATAGAGATAACCAGATGACCAATAATTCTTGGCTGAAAGGAGAAAAGTGTTTTGTTGAGAAGTTTGGAAAAACCTGAGGGATCAGCTTTAATATTACAGAATATGCTTTTTAAAACAATGACTCTGTTCTGTTAAAACAATGTAATAGTTACAAACTAAAATCAGTTTACAGTATACTAACGCCCAATTTCTAGGCTTTAATAGATATAATGGACAGGATTGTTGGACCATTATTCCCTTTTTAGCTTATAAGTAGAGGACAAAAACTAGCCAAACAGTAATGTGTGAATTGTTGATTGGGAAAAATAAATTATTTTATTCTTGCCATATAAAGAATATAATTGTAGATCAACCCATTTTCTCTTGTCATTGATATTTACCTTTAATAGGTAGAACTGTCCAAGATATGAACAAAAGCAAGTGATGCATCAAAGTTTGATCTAAAAAAATCTTGAATGGTTAGAAAACTTTATTATCATTCATTCATTAACTCTCTTTTCAACTTAGTTCCTTTATTAATCAGGGGTTACCACAACGGTAACCGTCAACTTATCCAGCATATGTTTTCCACAGTGGATGCCCTTCCAGCTGCAACCCATCACTGGGAAACACCCATACATTCTTATTCACAACTACAGACAATTTAGCTTACCCAATTTACCTAAAGCACATGTGTTTGGACTGTGGGGGAAACCGGAGCACCCGGAGGAAACCCACACAAAGGCAGGGAGAACATGCAAACTCCACACAGATATGCCAACTGACCCTGCCGAGGCTCAAACCAGTGACCTTGCTTTGAGGCGAGAGTGCTACCCACTGTGCCACCTTGTCACCCAAATGTGTAATCATTATTTTAAATATAAAAAAATTATGAAGAATAATTTGTTCTAAAATCTTTAACAATATTCTTAGTAAAGAATATCACAACAGCGAACGCGTCAAGTATAAAAGCGCACAGTCAGCGGAGGTGCATGATGCAGCACTAGGCGAAATTATAAAGCAGTCTTAATATGTAGTTCAATGGTGGTTAGGACGATTCTAAGGACCCATGCACTCTAGGAGCCCACAGAGATCTGCTTTATAATTAATAACAGTACTGTAATGTAATATAAATTATGAATGTATCTCTAAATTACAAGTAAAACAATTTATTAGAAATTAAAAATAAAAATACGGCTTATATCTGCCCCTCGTGTCTGTCACTGTCAAATTGCACCCCCTACCCTGCATTTAGGGGCTTTTTACTTTAAACTCTTCACTTAATTGTAGCTGTATGGCAATGTCTAAGAACATTCACAAAAGAGAACGTATTTTGATGGTCAAGTTAATTATAGATACAGCATCAATAATAAAGTTAATTATAGATACAGTAACAGCAAAACAGAGTAAATAATAATACATGTGGTGTTAGAAGAGAAGAGAAAAGCAAGTGGTGCCAAATGAAGCAATTAATCAAAACAGAAAATAATCTATCTAATATGTAAATATTTATTTCACCTAATATAACACAATTATGTGTTTACCTATTTATTTATCCTGATACCATATTTTAGACCAATTTATTTATTTTCTTGAAAAATTACACATTACAGCACAAAAACGGACACGGATTCTGCACTGATTATGTAAAATAAATGCATGCTGTGAGAAAATGTTCTTAACTCAATGCTTTTGAATAATCTTTATGATGCTTTTATGTGAAATATTTCACATTATTGGCAAAAACTTTTCTTATAACCACCTTCTTGACTTTGTTATGCTATTGTTGATAAATTCTGGATGTCAGAAGTGTGGTAACATTTTGGTTTTACAGATGCTCCGGCAGCAGTAACACTGAGTAAATCTTCCAAACTATTTCTCCTCTTCTCTCATCTTTTGCATCCTTTTATTCCTCCCTTTTTCCTCCACTGACATTTAGTCTTGCTTTCATTCTCTTTGTCATTTTGCACCTCTAGTTTTTGCTTCTCTTCCGTTTGTCAGCAATATGGAGGCTGTATCAGCTCTATCTGATTAATGGGATATTCTGCCGCCTGGAAAAGGCTTGTGTCTTGTCAGTGAACCTCCCATCACTGATGCTCTCTGTCAGAAAGGTGCAATTACAGGGCTTTTAACAGACCCCCTTTCTCAACAAACATTTTCTAGCTTTTTCAGGGTGTCACAGAACCCCTTAAAACCCAAGCTTTCAGTTTACTTTTCCTGTTTTATAAGCCAGGACGCACATTTTGTGTCAAATTTAAAATGGCTTACATGACATGCATTCGTTTTACAGTCCATGTGCCTATTTTAACTTGAAGCAGATTAAAATATGGGAGTAGGGTCTTCACAATAAGAGACAGTGTAGTGTCACCTGTAATACAGATGAATAAACATTTAGGACCAATAGCAGTTTATGCCAGTTTAAAGAAGAAGAAGAAGACGACGAAGAAGAAGAACTGTCGGGATTTACAAAATGTGCTCATTGAAGTATTACTGCTGTAAAAGCATGAATATAGTGCTATTTTCCTATTATTGGTAAACGTTTAGCAGTATTAAATATTCATATAACAATATGTTTTTATTCAGTAAACTAAATTAGATACTATTAGATACCAAACATTGCATTGTAATGGTAAAACATTAATTCAATTAACTTGGATTAATATACAAGCAATAGATTAATAACAAACAATTAAGAATTAGATGGGGAGTTTGGGCACTTGAATATGGGTATGATTCTAAACTGATTATATACAGTATAGAGGCCATGGTCTTAAGATTTGTAGAAGAGGGTACATTCGTCTGTTCCAAATTATGTTTGGTTGCAAATGTAACATTGTTTTGCTTTGGTGTTGTGTTTCACCCAGCCTGGCTCTGAGTTGGTTAGATAGGAAAAGATATATTTGACTTTGACATCTGTATTAAACTGAACAAAATTGGCATTTCGTCACCTTGGAACTACAAGGCACTGTGTGCGTTCTGAATGATTTTGAGATATTGAACTTAAAAGTTTTTGCATTCCAAAGCAAACAGTACATGTGTTTCTAATTTTTTATTATTATTATTATTTTTTTATAAGAAGTCTTTAAATGTAAAAAAAAAAAAAAAAACTTATTAAAAAACATCCCATAATGTCAATAAGTTGTCAGTTAATAAGAATATGTCAATAACTGAATTTTGACAAAAATGTCAAATAGAATATATATATATATATATATATATATATATATATATATATATATATAAATATATATTTTTTTTTTTTTTTTTTGTCCAGGGTTCTTCACCCACCAACGCCTAGACTAGAGCTCTGCACACGAAGAAATTGTCGTGTCCAACTGAGCCTGGTTTCTCTGTTTAACTGAAGATTAGACCTTTTTACCTGATGAACTGTGTGTGCGATCTCTCACCTTCTGATGTTTATTTTGTGAATGAGATCGCTCACTCTCAGCTACATCATTCTCCAGCTTCATCTTTCTGAATCAGCTGCATTATTTTGAAATAAACCCTTAAAAGATAACCATCCTTGTCTTCCTTGTGTGAACGTGACACAATTAAAGGCTCAGTATCAAATGTTGATTCCGGCCAAAGAGTGAGTACAGGATAACCATGTTTTTCTTTTGCGGGATTGCTTTATAAAACTGACGTTGGATTTACAGTAGGGAAGTGGGTGGGTGGGTCAATCGGTGCTTTTGAAAACATTATTGGTTGGGTTTAGGTAAGAATGAGGGTGGGCCAGTCGATTGGTGAGTCAATCAGTCAGTCCTTCAGTTGGGTCGACAGAGGCCTCTGGTGGATTAAAGTGAGGCGCAATTGGCACTCCCGAGAGGATTTTGAGATCTCAAAAAAGCGTACACAGCGGCCTCTGGTGGATTCGTGAAATTTAACTCCTGGGATGTATTTAGCAATCTCCAGAAATGTATATACTGGACATTTTCACAATGAGCCTGGATTGGTAATTTCAAAGAAGCATCCAATGAATGCATTTTTGTGCCAAATCAGTGATGTATGATCCAAAGTTTAGTCATCATAGACTGCTGATATAGTTCCTGCAAAAATAGTTTGTTGGTCATTGGTTACACCGAGTTGAAAAAAATAAAATTCTGTATACTGTACTGTGCGGTTTGAAAAAAAAAAAACATAATGTGGTTGAATAACTAAACAAAGTGACACATTTTACACATTCTATGTTTATACAAACTTGACTGCATTGTGAATTTTTAATTAGACTGGCTTTTCTCTGTTCAAGCTGTGAGATGGAACACTGCTTTATTTTACTGTACCAGAGCTCATATTTTCTAGTGTAAAGCATTACTTTTTGAATTATTATGACTTTCCTGAAGATTATTAGTCAAACTCTGTAAGTGGTAATACATTTGAGAGATTATAACAATAAAAAAATGATGAAAAACAATATCTGTTGCATTTCACTGCTTCATTTGACTCTCCCAGAGCTCAACTTTTCAAGTGTACAACATCACTTTCAGAATTAGTATGACTTTCCTGAAGATTATTAGTCAAACGCTGTGAGTGGTAATACATTTGAGAGATCATAACAATAAAAAAAAAACGGTGAAAAAGAATATCTGTAGGCTTGGCCAATCATTGCAGTTAGCCTCTCCAGTGATCATGTGCATGGGTAAGTGGTGCTAAAATCCTTACAAATGTTACTCCTCAATGGCTGCAGTGATTACTGAGAGCTTCATTTTGCAAAAGATTGTGTTAATATATTCATTTCCCAGCTCTGACAATGAATTCTGATCATGCGCTGGCTCTCTAGTGAGGATGGTTTTAGATGAGAAAATGAATATAGAATATGTACCTGCATATACTGAATGCTGATTTCAGCTGCTTAGAAAGGCATCATTGCTCAAGGTGACGCCCGTGAGCGAGCATATAGAAAACCTTCAGCTGAGACAGCAATTAAATAGAGGACTTACTCCGATTTTCTCAATTATCATATTCTGTAGTGTAGAACTCAAGAACAAACAGCCTAACTTCCGTCCTAACAAAGCTGCCAAAAGTCTGCATTTGTTACTGTAACACTGTGAGTGCTGTTGTCAGGCTTCAGAGAGACTTTCCTAAAGCTTTTTCCGGGCATATTTTCCATGAGCTCGTGAATACTTCAGTGTGGATTCGTGAAAAAGACACTGGTCTCTTATTGGCAGAGCCTTTAACAGCAGCAGTGAAGAGGCATCATTAACTTCAGGGTTGTTTTATCTCTCACGGCCAACCCAGTTCATTACTACATCTGTCAGAAGCCTGGTTAATTTGAATAAATTTGCTTTACGTTAAATTTATTGTACATGACAAAATTGTAAAAACCAGAAAAAATGTTTGTATGTAGACCAGGGACGTGCAGAGACCTTTTAAGGGGCAGGGGCTCAAATGGAAAAAAGGGCTCTTTTTATTAAATAATAAATAAATAAAATATTAAAGGATATTTCACATTAAATTCACCATGCACCCTTAAAAGTCAAACCTATTTTACTTTTTTCTTCAGTTGAACAAAGTAATATTTTGAAGAAAGCAGGAAACCTGTAACCATTGACTTTCATGATATTTGTTTTTTCCTACTCTGGAAATCAATGATTTCAGGTTTATAGCTTTCTTTAGAATATCTGTTTTAATCTTTAATTATTTAGTGTTCCACAAAATAAAGAAACAAAGATTTGCAACCACTTGAGGGTGAATATATGCATGTTTGGGTGAACTATCCCTCTTTAATCTATCATTTTTGTTTGAGTTTTTTTTTTTTTTTTTTTTCTGTTGAACAAAATAATAAAATATTTTGAATAATGTAGGACACTGATAGCCCCTGACTTCCATAGCTATCCTATATGTACATGTTTTTATAGCTTTAATGAACATTATATATTCTGAACAAATGATTGCAGAAGCGAGAGGGGAATATTTTCACTATCCAGCTGTCTTTTCTCTATTACATTAGCCTCAGCTTATAGCCTGAATGCCTGTGATATTGCCCAGGCTAAACTTTAGCTAACTTATTAAATGGAGGATGTTAGCCAGACAAAATAGTCTATTTGCTTTTGACCATTTGGATAAATAGCTGCCGTTAAATTTGAGCCTCAGGTAGTCTTTTGTTAACCGTTACTCAACTGTGACGGAGGAATTTACATCGGCGGTTCTGTCGATTATAGTGCACTGCACAGAGGTCAGCTAGTAACACCTGTTTTACGCACACTCCATCTGCAGTGTGTGTATGGGCCAGACTGTAAGCTACAGTATGGCCCAGATGCAGTCCGTGTGCAGTGCGGATGCAGGCATTGGTATAAGCGCTGAGAGACGTTACTCAACTGACCACTTACTGTTGAGGACAGTGCAACAATGTAAATAGCGTCTTCATTTGGGCCTTCGCCTCACAAGTGGTATCACTTTCCCAATCGTGGGTTCAAGGCTGGCTTGGAGCAGGTAGACTAAAACCAATTTACGCTTTAAAATTGAGTTTTTTTATTGTTTGACAGGGAAAGTTGTCCTTAAATAGAACACACATTATATTATATTATTAGTAGTATTTTAAAAAATAATTATTATCCCCAGGAAAAAGGGCATTTTCTCTCCAGGAGAAAAAAGGGCAGGGGCTCAAGCACCCAAATTGTCTGTAGTGTATGTGTGTGAATGAATGTATGGATGTTTCCCAGTGATGGGTTGCAGCTGGAAGGGCATCCGCTGGATAAAACGTATGCTGGATGAGTTGAAGGTTCATTCCAAAAACGCAAACTTCCAAATATGAAAAATAAAAATGGAATTTGTTGCGGTAAGAAAAACTAACGCAAGTCTTTTTCTTATAAAATAAATGACCTGCATCTCACAATACAATGCAGACATTTGGAGGCGTGAGATTCTCTTTGGGAGGGCAGACTCTCAAGACAGTAATAATGCTGAACTACTGTGACGAAGAACTTTGGTTAAAGCACTTTAGAATGACCAAAACAACATTTCAGGTGTTTTACAATATGGTTGGCATTGTGGTTGTTTATTAATGCAGTCTCTCATACCTATTTTTATCATAACCTGAATTCATATAACAAAACCACAGGACTTTTTTTTTTTTTTTTATGTGCGTACAGGAATGTATTCACTAATAGTGTTTCTATCGTAGTTTATGCACATTTTTCTTATCAAATAAAAAGTTTTTTGGGTGGGATGGTGGCTCAGTGGTTAGCAACATCACCTCACAGCAAAAAGGTTGCTGGATCGAGTTTTGTGTGGAGTTTTGCATGTTGTCCCTGTGTTGGCATGGGTTTCCTCCGGGTTCTTCGGTTTCCCCTACAGTTCAAAGACAGGTGCTATAGTTGAATTGAATAAACTAAATTGGCCATAGGGCACCACGGTGGCCTAGTGGTTAACACATTCGCCTCACAGCAAGAAGGTCGCTGGTTCGAGCCCTGGCTGGGTCAGTTGGCATTTCTGTGTGGAGTTTGCATGTTCTCCCCGTGGTTGCGTGGGTTTCCTCCGGGTGCTCCGGTTTCCCCCACAAGTCCAAAAACATGTGGCATAGGTGAATTGGGTAGGCTAAATTGTCCGTATAGTGTATGAGTGTGAATGTGTGTGTGTGGATGTTTCCCAGGGATGGGTTGCGGCTGGAAGGGCATCCGCTGCGTAAAAATATGCTGGATAAGTTGGCGGTTGATTCCGCTGTGGCGACCCCGGATTAATAAAGGGACTAAGCCGACAAGAAAATGAATGAATGAAATTGGCCGTAGTGTGTGAGTATCTGCGAATGAATGTGTATGAGTGTTTCCCAGTATATGAATGTTTCTCAGTGGCTGGAAAAGCATTCGCTGCTTAAAACATATTCCTGAATAGTTGCTTACTTATTCTGCTGTGGTGACTTCTGAAAAAGAGACTAAGCCAAAGGAAAATGAATGAATAAAAAGTTTATTCCTCTCAGTTATGGGTTAAAGTTTTTGATGTACATTTCTAAATTCATGCACATTTTATTTAATGCACAGCTTTTTTTTTCAAATGCGATAATCCAAAATGTATATGGAAATAGGAAAATGGAAACATAGATTGTGTGGTATGCATGATTTCCATTCATACAGTTCTGAGAAAGTAATTATTAACGCTGTCAGTCAGTCGACATGATTTACACGAGAAGAGCAGGCACGAATGGCACTTGCGATAGAAATTTCAATAATTGTACACATCGGCCTCTGGCGGATTTGCGAAAACAAAAAAAACTGCACAAACGTAGCTCCAGGGACGTATTTGGTGCTCTCCATAAATGTATATAGAGGTAAGTAATCAGAATGAGCCTGGGCTGTACAAAAAAGGCAATTTACATGTACTTGAACATATGTGAACTGACTCACTCTCCTTCGGTTTAATCAGGGGTT
>CAIGQQ010037491.1:3112216-3133756 GCA_903798035.1 Danio albolineatus | reverse complement strand
TTTTTTTTTTCTTTCTCTCTCTTTTTTTTTCTTTCCAACATCTGCTGTACAACTAATGCTCAAAGTCAAATTTGGGCAATATAATGATGTTAATAACACTGGGGCTCACACATCATTAGTAGATTTACTTGCATCATATTTATTACAGTGAAAAAAACTATTAGGGTTGGTCAAAGTTGATAAATACTGTTCAACCAACAACCTACAGACATGTTTTTTTTTTTTTTTTTTTTTTGAAGAATGCTCCACTGAGCAAAAAATAAAAAATACAAAAAAATATTTTAATGAACAGTTTCTATATTTTGTGATTCACAAGTGTCTTCCTTTTATTTATGGTTGTAAATTGTTGATCACTGATCTGATGTTGATCACTGATCTGTTGTCTTTTGAAAATTGAACAGTTTAACAAAGTGACTTTTATTGACAATTTCGTAAAAAAAAGAATAAATGAAAATAAAGAAACTATTAAATTTAAAAAGGGTTTACATAAGTAAAAGAGTTCTTTCTTAAATGAACTCTATATGGTTCTTTCTGTCAGCCAGTCAGCATTTCAAATGCACGCACGAGGACCAATCAGGATCAGCTTTCTTTGTCATTCTGCTGGATTGCTCCATCAGAAAAGACCAGAAAGAAACATAAAATCAGACTCTACTAATGCCACACAACACAAAATTGAGGAGAAGGCTGAAACTAAAAAGATGTGTGTAAATTAGATGATTTAGAAGCAATATTTGACATTAAAATTAAATGTTAAATTTTACATTATGGAAAAAGAAACTAGTTACTAAAAAAGTTATATATTAAATGTGAAGTATTTTTATTAGTGTATATATAGTCATTGAAACATTTTCAGTGTTTGTTAAACTTGTTAAACAACTCATTTACGTACTGTCTGTTTTCTTTTAAAGTCTCTACATTTATTATTAGGCCTTGAGGGGCAAATACTTTAATTCATGGGGAATATAATTTAATAATTCATAAAAACATTCATTCATTCATTCATTCATTTTCTTGTCGGCTTAGTCCCTTTATTAATCTGGGGTCGCCATAGCGGAATGAACTGGCAACTTATCCAGCATTTGTTTTATGCAGCGGATGCCCTTCCAGCTGCAACCCATCTCTGGGAAACATCCAGACACACTCATTCACACACATACACTACAGACAATTTAGCCTACCCATTTCACCTATACCACATGTCTTTGGACTTGTGGGGGAAACCGGAGCACCCGGAGGAAACCCACGTTACCACGGGGAGAACATGCAAACTCCACACAGATATGCCAACTGACCCAGCTGAGGCTCGAACCAGCGACCTTCTTGCTGTGAGGCGAACATGCCACTCATTACGCCACCGTGGCGCCTCATAAAAACATATAATTCAATAAATATGATCCTATTAATTACATACACTGTAAATAAAAAATTGGGGTGCCAAAAAAAAAAAAAAAAGTAAAATAATGGCCATTAATTGACAGAACTATAATGTAATTTAATATCCATTATTTTATGGTATATTTCTATAATTTAACAGCCATAATTTAACTTTTTTTGGTTGTTTTTTTGGGCACCCCAGCTGCCAGAAATAAACCGTAAAATTGCGGAAATAGTTTTACAGTGTACAATTAACATTTGCACTGGATACAATATTTAATATAGCCATGTATGTTTAGTTTGAACAAGAAAAAAACATTCATCGTAAAACATTAAACAAATGTTATAGAAAGCAAAAAAAAAAAAAAGAGTCAAACATCAACATATTGTTACAACACCAATTCTTATTTATTTATTTTTTTTTATTCATCAGCAGACTGATTGTATTTCTTAAAAAAAGCTTCAATTAATGCTTCAATTAATGATCTGCCAGATGGAACCTTATAATTGGAAAATTACCTTTTAGAATTAAAAGGTTCTATTTTCATTTGCCCTGTTTTTTTTTTTGTTTGTTTGTTTGTTTTTACCCCAAATTGAAAATTTAAGAGAACTTTGATAATTTACATTTAGAGTACATTTAGTGTCTCTGTCATGTAATGTATGAAAGAAAACTGTTACACACGTATTGTTTGCTGTTTTGTATTCATAAACTTTGAAGCTCAATATCTCAAAATCATTAAGAACGCAGATAGAACCTCCAAGGCAACGAAACATTAAAAGGACGAGTTTCACTCTAAACAGCATCACTGTAATCTTTAACTTACCCTAGCAGCTTTCTGAATGCCTGGATAAGCAGGACATGACATTTTGTGAAATGTCATGTCCAGTAACCCCCAAGCTAATTCATATTATACACTTCGAGTGCTGAGCTGCACCGAAATGCAATGAAAAGCAGCTTTTTAACCTCTTGGTGTAAAAAAACAAACAAAAAAAGTGCAGAGTCTTGCACTTTCAACATTAAAACTACTTTCAGAGGTCTAATTTCAGCTGAACCACAGCTTTTATTAGTTCCCAGGGTGACACAGGCTTATTGTGGGTGTTGTACCACTGTCTCTTTATGGCGGACATCAATTGTGGACTCACAGAGTTGACTAGTTCATAATTAGATGCTGGCTAAGAATTAGAGAACACAGTTTTGCTGTTAAACTGCAACAAGGTCTCAGTCTGCATAAAGACAGAATTGACTAAAATGGAAAATTTTATATATAATTGTTGAAAAGGTTAGAGGACAGTCATTCTGATTAGAGTTACTTAAAACAGAGAAAAATGTGTGTGTGTGTGTGTGTGTGTGTGTGTGTGTGTGTGTGTGTGTGTGTGTGTGTGTGTGTGTGTGTGTGTGTGTGTTATCCAGAATAAGCAATGGTAGTTTATTTTGCAATAAAGAAGCAACCAAACCAAATTATCAATCTCAGAAACAAAGGACTATAAAATAAATCCGCGCATAAAGGACTATAAAATGTGTACTTTACTGTCCCTAGTAAATCACATTTTGAACCTTACATGGGATGCTCAGGTCATATTACTAACTCAGATCTTTGAGTCTAATTACGCTTTTTTTTAATCATTTTTGTTCATTTCAGCAGAATATATTACAAGGTTTCTTTTAATAGCCCAATCTATAGTGCATCTAATTACACAGACAAAAATAACATTTACAGAATGAGAAGAAGTCATAAACATTGATTCATTCATTCATTTTCTTTCGGCTTAGTCCCTGTATTAATCTGGGGTAGCCACAGCAGAATGAACCGCCAACTTATCCAGCATATGCTTTATGCAGCAGATGCCCTTCCAGCTGCAACTCTTCACTGGGAAACATCCATACACACTCATTCACACACACACACTACGGACAATTTAGCTTACCCAATTCACCTATAGTGCCTGTCTTTGGACTTGTGGGGGAAACTGGAGCACCCGGAGGAAACGCCACACAGAAATACTCAGCTGAGGCTCGATTCAGCGACCTTCTTGCTGTGAGGCAATAGTGCTACCCATTGCACCACCGTGTCACCCAAGGCATGAACAGAAACGTTTAAGTCATTGCTTATTTGGTTTTCAGGCTATGTCAGTTACCTCACCTCAGGCCTAAAGTTAAAATAAAAAATCCCAAGTTTCTGTGTTCATTTCATCCATGCATCATGTAAATTCCCCAAAGGAGAAGTCTATACATTCAGAATCTTCTGTGGTCATGTGATCAACACACAGGTTTTAACAGTCGATAATACTAATGTAATGTTGCATATGTTGCATTATTATATTGTTAATAGATGATGGCAAATTCACCAACACTTGTGCAGTATTTTCAGAAAAATAAAAAAGGTCAGGTCTGTTCTTGTTACTGCAAGTCACAAGAACATCAAGAGCATCAAGTGTATGAATTGGATAGTAACTAAATATGTATTTTATGTTGCATTATATGTATTGCCTGCAGTCTGGAGTGTATTAGCATGATCTTAATTGAGTGAGGCACATAGTTTTTGTTTTCATAAAAAAAAAAAAATAATAATAAAATTAAAAACAAAATCCCAATCTGCATCATAATGAGTTTGGTTTACACAGAGAGGTGGTGTGTTTGCCCTGAAAATAATGAAAGTGACTTCATTTAAATATTCTACAGTGCTACTTCAGCACTTTAAGCCCCTAGTTAAACTGGGCTGACGTTGTTTAGTAAACAAGAAGCCCAAAAGTTGAGCAGCCCTTTAGTGAATTTACTTTCTTGTTCCAGGAAAGGTGCATAACCTTGCCATAATCAGCACTCTCAAATCAGGGAGTTGTTTACTTTTAAGCCCAGTGTGAAATGCCTTGAGCTCTAAGATCTTTACTGACAGTTGCTAATCTGGTGTGAATAGCAATTACCATTAAATAAAGTAGTCAGTGTTGTGTGGATGTGGGTCTCTAAAGCATTGTCAATATGAATTATCTAGCCTATGGAAAATTACTTACCTGTAATTTAAAGCAGTCGGAGGCCCATTAAATGCAAAATATAAAAGAGAGAGAGAGAGAGAGAGAAGCCACTGAGGACCTCCCGTTTAAGCACTTTTCAAAGTATCTAAAATAGTGATGCATGATTTGTAAAATAAATGAAAACTAGGGATGCCACGGTTCAATACGCATATATAAATTGTGGTTTTGTATTTACATTTACATCAGTACCCATTCAAAGACACAAACACTGCAGGAAATTAAAGCAGTGAGTAAAATAGTGTTATTTTTGTTAAATTAGTTTGAGAGTCATATGGCCATTCATTTTTATTGTCACTATTACCCTGTTTTTGACAGCGCGATTCCATGTGGGACCAGAAACATACACTAAAAATTACTATCCGTGCTTAAACTGAATTCATTTAAGCTTTTTTTTCCTTTAAAAATTTAACCTCAAGCTCAAAGTTGTAATGTGTGATTTGAGAAATGCTCAGAACTGAACAGAAACGGTGACCCTAAAACAGTGGCAGATGAATTCGACTGTTTTTTTAAACTGATTATTTGATCATTAGACTGATATAGATTTAGGGGTTGTGATAAGGCTAAATAACTAGCATTATTTAAACATTCAGTCATTCATTCATTTTCTTTTCAGCTTAGCCCCTTTATTAATCTAGGGTCGCTACAGCAGAATGAGCCATCAACTTATCCTGAATTTGTTTTACGCAGCGGATGCCCTTCCAGCTGCAACCCATTTCTGGGAAACATCCATACACACTTATTCGCACTCATACCCTATGGAAAAATTTAGCTTACCCAATTCACCTATAACACATGTCTTTGGACTTGTGGGGGAAACTGGAGCACCCGGAGGAAACCCACACGACCACAGGGAGAACATGCAAACTCCACACAGAAATGCCAACTGACCCAGCTGAGGCTTGAACCAGCGACCTTCGTGCTGTGAGGCGGACTTGCTAATCACTACGCCACTGTGGCACCATTATTTAGACAGTATGCACTGATTCCATATGGAGTAAATGAAAATATTTAACAAATGGATGTCATGTTAAAGGAGCAATAACTTTAAACATAGGCATAAACACTTTCTTATAAATCAATTTTGCTTTTTATTTTTAATTTTTAAATAAATTGTTTAATCATTTTCAAAATATTGTATTTGTTTTTATTGAAAACAAATGTTGTTCTGATCTACTTTGTGATGAGAGAAAAAAAAACTACGAAACAAACAAACACACAAACAAACAAACAGACTGTGATGGCACAGTGGCTCAGTGATTACCAATGTCAACATACAGCAAGATAGTTGCTGGTTTAAGTACCAGCTGGGCCAGTGGACATGGAGATTGCGTTTTCTCCCAGTGTTTGTGTGTTTCCAAACAGTGCAATGACGTACAATAAACAAATTTAATAAACTTATTTGCCTGTATTGTGTGTGTGAATGAGTGTGTATGGGTGTTTCACAGTACTGGTTTGCAGCTGGAAGGGCATCCACTGTGTAAAGCATATGCCGGAATAGTTGAGAGGGGTCTGGATGCAGACCTGGTGCAGTGCAATCTGAGCTGCATCCAATGCTTTTTAATGGGCTCACCTAACCCCACCCCTAACCCTACCCCTCACAGTGACATCACTCGCTCCATTTGAATGCATTATGTCTGACATTGCAATCGCTGAGTGGTGCTATTTCAGCTTGCATCATGAAGGCTGCATCCAGATACTATTGGAATAGTTGGCGGTTCATTCCGCTGCATTGACCTTTGAAATAGAAACTAAACCCTAGGAAGATAAATGAATGAATGTAAACAAAAAAAATAAATAAAAAACAAAACAGGAGTAGTTTGTCCTCTCCTTGAGGTACCGCCTTATCATGATGGAGATCTTTGAACACCCATCGGGAGATAAATCTCCCAAGGCAAAATGATCTTACAATAAATGACAGGCCAGACTAATTGTGGTTGAAAAACTCTTAATGAGTCATGTACAATTGTCTACCATGGCATCGCCCAGTCTGGTGCAACCAGAACTCCATGCATACAAGCTTTCATAATGGTAGTCCTTGGAGGGGTGCTGAAAGGTGTCCACACCTGGGACCCAATAATTCTGCCATGAGCAATGACAAAAATACCTGGAGAGGCAAGACAGATAGAAATAAAAGGGATAAGGTTGATACTTCATAGTAGGAAAGTATGCAAATTCAGATAAAGCAATGGGAAATTTGCAGTGCTGGGGTACTCAAGGACCAGTGTTTGGGGGCATTAAAAGAGTGCTGTGGTGACTGTTTTTTTTATTTTTATTTTTTTTTCAAGCTCAAAGAGGATCATAAATGTTTAATTATAGTTTATTATAATTAATTACAAATGTTTAGATAAGCTTTAACTATTTACTTGACATATCTGTGTCAAGAAATGTAAATTTTCTGGTTGTGAAACAACAACAACAACAATTTTGGTATAATTTAACTTACAAGACTTGTATACACTAACACTTAAACTAGTCTAACATATTGACACACACACACACACACACACACACACACACACACACACAGACACACACACACAATTGTACAGCTATCTTAATGAGGAATTCCCTTAGATTAACTTATTTTTTATGTTGTACAGATTGCATATTCTATCCCCTAAACTGAGCTCTTAAGGGAAACAATCTCCATTTTTACATTTTCAAAATTATTCATTATGTGTGATTTATAAGCTGTTTTTTCTCATGGGGACCAACACATTATCTCAATAAATAAATAAATAAATAAGAAAACACTGGTATTGCAATCAGTACCGGATTAACCAATGGGGGCCCCTGCGAGGGGGGAAAAATAAGCCAATTTTGGAGCATCTATTTATGATTTGCAGTATGATTGGCAGAGACAACATAAGTCGAGAGCCCAAACAATAGTAGTGTGAGTGGTGTAACTTGTAGAGCGCACAGCAACATGTTTTGATGCGATCCATCGTCAACCTGGTTCGAATCCACCATCTGCTGATCTTGTGTATTTTTTCTCTCTCCCCATTACATATCATTTAATACATTTTTTTTTTTTAGGAAAGAAACTTTAACAAAAAAATTCAATAATGCAGATGTGATAAAGTTACAAGTGGCTCGTGGGTATTTAATAATGTTTAGCCTAATTCAAATGTGTATAAACAGCATCTAAACAGTTATTTTCCACCAAGTGGCCACAAAAAGGTTTAATTGACACTATGGCAGGGTGTACAGTCAATCTATGGTGTAGATGGCCTGTGAAATCAATTAGTTTTATTCTTATACATTTTTGAACACAGGGACAAAGTAGGGTCGTCTGTGAGATTTAAAGGAGTTTAATTTTGTAAATACGGATTAAGCAGCCTTGATAATCTGTTTTTTAGTTGTATTTGTTTATTATTCGTTTCGTTATGATTTAATTCTTCATCATCAGACCGTGATAGAAGCCGATCTATCATGACAAACATGTGTTAGCAGCAGCAACAGTATTTTTGTTTAGTTCAGTTTTTAGCGCTCTACCGTAATATGCAGTGTAAGAGTGACCACTGAAATACCTTGGCGGCTAGAATAGACGGCACGTCTTGATAAAGATGCCTCCCTCTCTGTAAAATCATATTGCTTAGACAACTATATATTTCCTCTTAGCAAATAGTCGCCAACGTAATGTTATCACATATAACCATTATTTAAATTGTCAGAAAATGACACCATGTATAAAAAGCACACAGATCTGTTCTTTCTCTTTTTTTAACTAAACAGACTGCTGTAATTGGTCAAGCGCAGAAACGTCAGTTTAGAAATAACGAGCGTTGAATTGAGCTGTGTAGTAGTAGTAGTCTCGTAGATCAAAATTAGTGGATTTAGCAAACCCAAGAGAAAGAAGTGAGAAGGCATCTTTATTAATGCATGAATACACAGCTTTTTCAAACTGACCGATAACGAGGAGAATGAGGGAGATGTTTTGGTAACGTTATATGAGCAAGCTAGCATTAACCAGGCAGAGGAGGCTAGCAAGTGCATACTGGATTCGTCGTAGACCTATTAGAGAGATCGAGAGAGAGAAAGGCCCAGAAGAGGAGATATACAGGAGAGAAGAGGTATAGTGTGTGATTTTGGATACTTTCATGTTTATAATCAAGTTGACCTCTACTGTTTGCCTACTCTTCATCGCGAGGAGAGTAAAGACAGGAGAGGAGTAAAGAGACAGTAAATCATTAAAAAGTGCTTGTATTATGGAAGACTCAGATTCAGAGAACTGGATTGGAGAGGCATTATGTGTTATATGCCATGCCAATAATATGCTTTTTTTGTAAAAGTTACACATTAAAAATACCCTTTAAAATATGTATATATATTTAGTACTGCTTCAGGGAACTTGAACATGTATACTAAAAACTAATTTTCACTAGTTTTATTAGGATTTTTTTTCAAAGTATGCTTTAAATGCTTAAAAATAAGTTAAATATTTGTAAACTATAAATATATGCACTATATGTTATTTATTTTAAAATGTGGGCAAGACATTATAGATACATTTTATTTAAAAATGATTTTATTAATCTTATTTTTAAATTCAACTATAGGGGTGCGGCCGGGTAGGGGGCCCTACAAGACAATGTGCCCAGGGGCCTCTGAGTTCTTAATCCAGGCCTGATCGCAATATTTGTGGGGATATTTGATCCCCACAATGTCAGGAATAGAACGCACATGCAAAAACCACTGCCACAGAAAGTGGGTTATAGATGAAGCAGTAAAGTATAAACCCATGAAATTATAGCACAATTTGATATACAACAGATACAGTCTGAAAAAAAGATCCTTTGTGATAATGGTGTCATTCATCAATTATCTTTCGGCTTAGTCCCTTATTTATCAGGGGTCACCACAGCGGAATGAAACACCAACTATACCAGCATATGTTTAACGCAGCAGATGCCCTTCCAACCACAACCCAGTACTGTGAAACACCCATACACTCTCACACAGTATGGCCATTTGTGTTCACCCAATTCACCTATAGTCCATGTCTTTTGACTGTGGGGGAAATCAGCGCACATGGAGGAAACCCATGCGCACACAAGGAGAAGATGCAAACTCCACACAGAAATGCCAACCGGCCTAGCAGGAGCTCGAACCAGTGACCTTCTTGCTGTCTGAGCTAATGCGTATGTACGCTCAAAAGGAACGAGATCACGACACCAACCTCAAATATATGTTTTACACTTTATCATCCTCTGAATAATCCCTCGTCCAATCAAGCTGCTCTTCTGAAGTAATTCACAATTTGGTCTTTATGGTGAATCTCCTCCAGAAATAACAGCGACTCTTTGTTTACAAGTTTGTGGGCGTTTCAGTAGTTGCAGTCATGTGATGTGCGTTTGACAGGTTGGACTGTACCTTGTGTTCGTTTCATACAGATTACAAAACCAGAAAACTTTTGATTTCAAGTATAGTTGGTTCATTTAAAAGTACAGATTTCATACTTTATATGGATATGTTACTTATTTCTGTGAAGCAAGTATTACCTCTGAGATTACAATGTGTTTGTTGACCACATAAATTGTCATAAAAGCACATATCTGGTATGAGCTTCTACACCAGAAAATCATCAGTCTATAGCGATCGATGATTGGCTCCTGTACTAGTAGGCAGGGGTTTAATCGTCATATTGATGTTACATTTTTCTCTATTCTTAACTATGCAAGTGACACATCTTGTGTATTCTATAGTCTTTCATATAATTAAAACTAAGTAAAACAGCAAAATTGTGTATTTTTATTTTTTTGTTTGCAAGATCATGACTAAATACACAATGAGGATGTACAAGTAAACTACTGACAAAATATGCTTATGTGTTTGGTGTGATGTCATTTAATATACAACATTCCATAAAATTTGTGGTTTCCCTCTGTTATTAGATGGAACAGAATTCCTGGAAAATATTTTTTTATTAGAGAAAGTGAGGTATCTTTGTCCTCCACATACAATACCAGCAAATTGTGGCCCATTTCCACTGAGTGGTTTGATATGGTACAGTTCGGTTCAGTACGCTTTTATGGCCTTTCCACTGTCAAAGGGTACCTCAAAACGAACCGTACCATACCATACCACTCTTTGGGTAACCTTTGCAAAGGGTACCTAATGTAGCACAACAAAAGGATACCAAAAGGCAGAGCTAGACACACAACTAAACGCTATTGGTTTAGAGAGATACATCACTCGCTTGCACAACAAGCCAGGAGAATGAAAACAAAAGAACCACCATTTTTAAAAACACATCCGAGACATTACACGGTATTAATACATACATATAATAACAAGCCATGGTCTACCTGAGCTCAAACAAACCTAGTCGTTGTCTTGATGAACAGCCACAAAGCCAAGAAGAACAAAATCTACAGCTTTACTTTTACATTTCCTCAAGCAAGAATGACGACGACTAAAACTTTCTGTCGTACATCATGCCCACCATTGGTACCCTTTTGGCAGTGAAAACGCAAGCCTCATAAAGGTGATCCGTACCGTACCGTACTGTACCACTCAATGGAAATGGGCCATTACGTGTCATTCCAAGCAACAATGGTCAGTCCAGAAACCAAGTAATGCATAACAGACCGTAAGTACCTCAATAGAACTCACACAGTATGTTTGATGATGGATTATATGAAATGAATAGAAAAGATGATTTGGAGTGCTTTATGTTTTTAGTTTTTGGAAATGCTGTACTGACAAGGGCACACATTCTAACCTATTATTTTCTGATGTGTTGTGCAGTAGAGCAGCACTCCCAATTCTTCCATTCACCTTTTCATAACATTCATGCTACATCATCTATTTCCTTTTTTTCCACACATTGGAGGGTATAGAGAGGTAAAGGCCGATTGCTGATTTTATTCACGCAACTTCTTGACAACAATAGAGGGAGAAGAAAAATGCTTACACAATTCCTTTTTTATGGTCTTGTGTGTGTCCCTGATATACTGGGATGCGGCAGCTGTTGGGATTTGTGGCAATGCAATGTAGCTGCTGTCAATAGAATGAAAGATACAGGGCCGTACGCACACAACAACACAAACACCATATGCTGCTAAGAATGAGAGTGAATAAAACAAGATGTATTGAGACAAAATAAAGTTTACACGTGTGTTTGAATGACAGCTGAACAGAGTGATATCCAATTAGATGAAAACATCTGTGAGTTTATATTTCTCGGTTATTTATGACTGAAGCTTTAGAAGGTTGACCCCCGAATCAAGATTGTCATCATTTATTCACTTTCATATATTTCCAAATGGGCTATATGCACAGCTTGTGTTTTTCAGCCAATGATGAACTTCCGGTGAAAGGTTTGGTTTATGTGACTATTTTCAAATTCATAAGGTTCCTTTTACAGCATCAATGTTGTAATGTAATTCAAATATAATCAGTTAAATTGACCTAAGCATTCATGTGGTTGTTAAAGTGTAAAAAGAGGTCAAATACCGTTTAAACACAGGTGCCGAAAACTCCTTTGAAAATACTGGGGTAAAATTAATTTCCATATTTTAAAAAACATGGCGTGGAAAAAATAGAATTCAATGCAGTGCTTTTTGTTTGGTCTGATACCTACATTATATTGTATCTCATCAAGGCAGTGCTGATCGCTGTTTTTTTAAATTTTTTATTATTATTAATATTATTTTATTTATTTTTATGAAAGTAGATCTTAAGTGCTGCGATTTTGTATAGGTGTCAGGGTTTTGCCACTCCAGTCTTGTTAATTCTTGTTTTGGTGGCAGAGTCCAGACACTAGCTCTGTCTAGTCCTGTGTGTTGTCATTGTGTCTCTGTATGAGTGCCGATTGTGGGCGCGCTCTGACCTTGCGCGCTCCCGCTTGATGCGGGCGCGTGGGGTCTAGGCGTGTTCGCGATTTGCGCACTCTCGTCCTCGTGATCGTTTGTCTGCGGCATGCGTTTCATTCCCCAGCGCCTTTTAAGTCTAGTCGGGTTCTGTTTCGGGTGGCGCTGGGTTGAAACGCACGGTAAGATGTTTTCATTTTATCGTGTGCTTGTGTCTCACGTTCAGTCCTCTGTTGTTGTGTTTAGCACGTGGTGTGTGTGTTTACACACACCGCGTGCTTGTTTCGTCATGTGAGCACGCAGTTAATGAGTTCTCTCATTGGCTGCGTGTTCTAGTCTCTATATGAGTGCATGGCTTGTGTTGTCATGCGCTCTCCTGTCTTTTGTCTAGTCCCACCCTCCTTGTTAACCTATTATTAGTCTATCATGTTCGCCTGTCTGTTTGTTAATTATTTCTTCTTTAAATTCTCCTCATGTCTGCTGTCCCGTGCCAGTTCTCTGTCGATCATCGTTGTTACAGCATCTGATACCCCAGTCTTGTCGTGATCCTGATCCTTCCCAGCCCAGTCTAGTTGGTTTGTTTATTTATTTTTTAATTAATGTTTTCCCCCTCGGGGTTGTTTATTTTGCCTTTTATTATAAATAAAACCCTTATTTTCATTCTGCAAATGGGTCCTCGTCCTTTTCCCCCAACCCGAACCGTGACAGTACGAACTGGCCAAAATGAGGACCCAGCAGAATGACTCCTTCTTAAGCCACATGCCACAGCTCTTTAGTTTGCATGTGCTGCGGCAATGTGGCGTGGACTTGAAGGTGTTTCGGAGAGGTTAGGCATGGCATCAGAGGGGCTTGGATTTAATGACTGGGCTCTCTTGAATCTTTTGAACTATGCTCTTGATAAGCCCCTCTATCCTCTGCAGATACAGAAGTTGGTGGGCTACTCATACAAACAGTTTGTCGACCATATGGTTACTCAAGGGCCCCATGAAAGAAACTGCTCTGTTCTTCTATCGACAGACCAACCCGAACCCAGCCCCCTGCTGCCTCCCACTGAGAAGAGACTGAGGAGGAGGAACAGGCCTTCCTCTTTCGTTTCCCCTCAAGTGGTGACAGAACCTTCTGCAGCCCACCCAGGTACAACCCTGGCTGCAGCATCACCCAGACGTCTTGCCCTGCCGGCCCCAGTCAAGCTCCTTGCCCTGCCGGCACCACTTAAACGTCTTGCCCTGCCGGCCCCAGTCAAGCTCCTTGCCCTGCCGGCCCCACCCAAATGTCTTACCCTGCCGGCTCCCCTCTGGCCTTCTGTCCAGCCGGCTCCCCACAGGCCTCCAGCCCTGTCGGCTCCCCTCAAGCCTCCAGCCCTACCGGCTCCCCTCAGGCCTCCAGCCCAGCCGGATCCCCATTGGTCTATTGTCCAGCCGGCCACCCATAGACATGCAGCCCTGCTGTGCCTGATGGATCCCCCCTGGGTCGTCCCTCCTGCTTCTCCCTGGGGTGACTTTGTGCCACCCTGGACGGTCCCTCCGGCTCCACCCTGGCCCCATGCCGGGGTCCCTGACCCACTGAACCCACCCTGGTCTACCCCTCTGGTCCCACCCTGGACTGTTCCTCCTGATCCCTGGTCGCTGTCGATCATCGTTGTTACAGCATCTGATACCCTAGTCTTGTCGTGATCCTGATCCTTGCCAGCCCAGCCCAGTTTAGATGGTTTATTTTTTAATTAATGTTTTCCCCCTTGGTATTGTTTATTTTGCCTTTTATTATAAATAAAACCCTTATTTTCATTCTGCAATTGGGTCCTCGTTCTTTTCCCCCAACCCGAACCGTGACCATAGGATCACAATACTCCAGAAGCCCTTGGGTGGGCTGACTGAAAATAAACGTCTATGTGCATATAATGAGTATTCTATAATATGATATAATGAGTTTCTATAATGATGCTCCAAGTGCTCTTTTTTGCTCATTTTATTCACATTTTAATCCACGAAATACAAACAGATGATGTTAATTTTGAAACAGGACAAACAAGCATTATAAAACTGTATATGTTACTTGTTATATAAATGCTGTAAGGAACTGTTTAATGCAGATGTGCTTATTTGTGCTCTTGGATTGAAAACTTTTAGTTGTTCTGACTTTTCCTGTTACCCCTAATCATGCAGTCCTGCATCCAAATATGCCTACCTCCATATATAGTGCAGCTAGGTGAAAACACCTTGTAAGTCAAGTAGTATGTCCCAGAAAAGTGCACAATGACCTAAGGCCCTGTTTACACTAGTGCGTTTTAGTTTTAAAACGGCGTTTTAGCATGAAAACGATCTGCGTCCACACAAGCGTTTCACCCAGTGTCTTAACAGATCTCCGTCTTCACTACTCCACCAGAAACGTATATCACGTGACCATTAGCGCACTCTGGGCATGCGCGTTCAAGTATAAACAGGAAGCATGCGTCTCGCTCGGCATTTGGTTATTGTTAGTCAACAAACGCTGGTTGAACGATGAACGCGATGGCAAAGAAAGCAAGAGAGGTCTTTTTGAGGACAGACGACGAGGTCAAGTTGTTACTTAAAGTAACAAATGAATATAAAACACCCATGGCTATCGAAAATACAGTGTTTACAGTGCAGGCTGGTATTGCTGTTTTCCGGTGACATTATAGCCATGTGTGCTTGACGAATAAGGGAAGGATACGCAATGACCCAAAGCCCCAATCACGTAGCCAATCTCAGCAGCCATGCCTCCGTTTTCAAATGTCTCCGTTTTCCCACGTCCACACTGAGACACAGCAGCAGCGTTTTAGAATGAAAACGGTATCTCCAGCGTTTCGAAAATGCTCCGTTTTTGCGGCTCGAAAACTCCGGCGGATGTAATGCATCCAAATTTCATTCTTACTCCACAAGCCTGGAGGACCTGAGCACCCAAGCTTGGTGGTCCCTGAGGCTTGTAGTTTAAAAAGAGGTAGTTAAGTTTAGTTGTGGAGACCTGCAGTCCTGCAGAGTTTTCAATCCCTGAAAGAAAAAAAAAAAAAGAAAAACGGCCTGCCAGTAGCTGTACCTCCGAGCTGTACCTTCTCCACTGGACTCCTACAATTTTGGTGTTTTCTTGAGATGTTAAAGACTTCTACTGGAGGGTAGCATCAACTTTAGAGCTTTCTACCACAACTTAAGTGGTCAACTCATGGTGCCTTTAAAACAGCATATGTTGCCATATAAAGGGCAACTCAGAATGAAGAATTGAACTGATGGACACCCATCATCCTTGTTGTTTGGCATTGCATATTGCTTTGCTTCCAGAAGGGCTCCTCCGTCCACAGGTATCAAACTCATTTCCTGGAGGGCCACCGCTCTGCCCAGTTTAGTTTCAACCTTAATTAAACATATCTGATCAAACTAATTGAGTCCTATTGGGCTTGTTTGAAACCTACAAGTAATGCCACGGTCACATTAGTGTTTCAGCATACAAAATTTTGTTGTACTGTAAAAGAGGCGGGATTAAACAAGATGATTAAACATTAAAAAAAGCAAGCCATTGGTCCATAATGTAAATTTCTTTACAGAGAAGTCATGTGTTGGTCATCTACTGGTCTCACGCAGCCACGTGATGTGATTTTGCAGGTCAGAGTTCACCAAGCTTAAACTTTACAACACAGCGAACTGCGAAACTTGTCGCACAAGCTTGTATTTCCAGACTTTGCATTTGCGTGCGTATGAAGTGTGACTGCAGCTTCAGTGTGTTGAAGCAGGATTGGAAAATAAATCTGTGCAAAGCAGAGGTCCTCAAGGAACTGAATTTGAGACCCATGCCATAGTTGATTTAAAGCTATCACTCTTAAGGGATAACTAATTAAGGTGTTCAACACCCCTCAAAACTGTTAACTCTGCCACCTCCTCAAAGTAAAAACAGTGTACTTTACCATTCTCAAACAGACAGGTTAGTGGAAAGGTTTAAGCAAACTCTGAAGACAATTCTCCGTAGAGTGGTGGCAGAGGATGGGCGCCACTGGGACCTCATGATCCTGTACGTGTTGTTTGGCATTTGTGAGGTTCCCCAAGCCTTCACTGGCTTCACCCCATTCTAACTCAGCCACCAGGCCCACAGTCTCCTGTATGTAGCTCGTCAAGCTTATTCCGTTCACTTATACTGCATGACTTTAAACTCTGGGGGAAACCGAAGCACCCAGGGAAAACCCACGCAAACACAGGGAGAACATGCAAACCTCACACAGAAATGACAACTGACCCAGCTGCGGCTCAAACCAGTGACCTTCTTGCTGTGAGGCGATCGTGCTACCTATTGCACCACCGTGACCCCTTTGTTGCTACAATGTACCTTTAAAAACATAGTCAAATTTATATATGAAATGATTTGATCTGCTGTTGTTGCCTGAATTTGTGCAAACAACCTACTGATGATTGACCCCGGGAGCTGGTGTGCAAAATAAATAAATTAATAAAATAACATGCCATTAACAACACAATCACAGATTGCACATTATACTCTAATAAACCCCAAGTGTATGAAGCGGTTTGTATCTGATTTATTCAAAGGATGTCAATGCTGTTGAGCAGTGAGAACAGATCTTGATAGGAAAATACATAGGCTACTTGTGGTTTTCTTGACAGGGTTTTTAAACAGTGTATCATGTCTGCCTGGAATTCACGAGCATCACAAGGTGTATGATGTACACCTGTCAGCTGTTTCCAGTGAGCGACCACACAGAGAGAAACATGTTTCTTAAACAGTGAGAGTTCACTTTTGCAGTGTATTGCTGCCAGATGCACCCTTATGGGTTAATATGCCATTTTTGGTGTTTATTCTAATAAACACTGCTTGGGCTAAAATGACAATGAACACTGAGAGAGATTCTCTGCTGATGTCCTTAAAGTGAGAGCAAACCCTTGTTTTTTTAGGAGAGTGTTTAATACAGAAATAGCATCCCCACATACAATAGTAATATAAGATTAAAAAGCAGACACGGCAACCAGTGCAAATAGAATATTCATTCATTCATTCATTTTCTTTTCGGCTTAGTCCCTTTATTAATCCGGGGTCGCCACAGCGGAATGAACCGCCAACTTATCCGGCATTTGTTTTACGCAGCGGATGCCCTTCCAGCCACAACCCATCTCTGGGAAACACATCCATACATTCTCATTCACACACATACACTACGGACAATTTAGCTTACCCAATTCACCTGTACCGCATGTCTTTGGACTGTGGGGGAAACCGGAGCACCCGGAGGAAACCCACGCAACCACGGGGAGAACATGCAAACTCCACACAGAAATGCCAACTGGCCCAGCCGGGGATCGAACCAGCGACCTTCTTGCTGTGAGGCGAACGTGCTACCCACTAGGCCACCGTGGCGCCCAAATAGAATATATAGATAAGTAATAAATATTAATTATAGTAACCCATATCATGTTTTTCAGGTATATAACAGTGTTTTAGTAATTGTTCAACCAGTCATGTTCCCCAGTCTGAGGATGAGTTGCAATCAGAATATGTGTGAATACGAGTGTTAGCTGGATTGACTTTCAGTCAATAAAATGAATTCACAATCTATTAAAGAAACTGGCAAGATAAAATTAACCAATCCATTTATGTTTTTCTTTTTTTTTCTTCTTGGTAACACTTTATTTCAATGGTCGATTTGAGTATTAGTTGACTGTCTGCTTAATATCTGTTGATACTGACATTCAACAGACATTTAACTGACTATAAGAAACTTTGCAAGTACATTTCAACTTACACTAACCCCAAACCTAACCCCAACCTAAGTCTACTTATAATCTAATGAGAATTAATTGCAATGTAACTTAAATTCAACAAACGGACCATCAAAATAAAGTGTGACAACTACTGCATTGATACTGAAGTACTACATACACTATAATGCAGTACTGCTACTGCAATACAACTGAAGTACTACTACAGTACAACTGCCATACCGCTATTGCAATACAACAGAAGTACTTCCGCAATACAACTGCAGTACAACTACTTTTCCTGCTCGGTGGACACTGGTTTCTTAGCAAATCATTGGCAAATTAGACTGCAGCAGCTCAAGTGTAGTAAAGACAGAGTTTACTTGTTTTTACTCCAGTTTGCTGCAACTTATAGTGCTGTTGAACTTTATTGTACTGTAACTGAACTGTGTTTATACTTCATTGTATTGCAATTTTGCAATTGTACTTAATTTTACTGCAGTTATACTCCTATATACTGCTGTTGTACTGTCGTTTTACTTCAGTTTACTGCAGGCATTCTTTGTAAGGATTACTTTTGTGCATGTTGTTTGTTCATTATTTTATGTCATTATTTATACTTTTATCATAGTGTATCCACTGCATGTTTAGTCAAACTCAACTTCTCTGTGGTCACACTTCCACAGCTCAGTTCTAACCCTTCACTGACTTACCACACCTATTTTTATTATAAAATAAAATATGATTGACTTTATTAGCATGATCAGGTGTTTTCCTCCAGCATGTTCCTCCAGGAAGTAACTTTGACATCTCTGGTGAAGTGAATAGCCAAAACACTTTTTAGTATTCAATAGCATTTCCTGCTCAAGCTGGTTAACAAAGCCTGCCTGTACCACAGTGCCTGTGCGTGTTTTGCCTAAACAATGTTTTGTTTTTAGTCATCTTAGTTTCTTTTGTCTTATTTATAAACTTGCAAACACAAAGGAAAGTAGTTTAAGCAGATGCAGCAATAATTGGAAGCAAAGTATAATTACCATAAATTATATTGTAAATTATACATTTTTAGAAATAACAAGGCCATTCCAATTCAAATATAATGTTAGTGTGTTTGAAAGGAAACTGTTACGATTCCAAAGCTAAAATCAACTTTAATGCTCTGATCATTGTACTTTGTCTTATGGTGAATTTGGTGATTAAAGTTATATCTGATGTCCAGTTTTGGGGGTAACACATTACAAAAGTAATGTTATTACAGTATTATATTACATTTAATGTAATGAGGTAATATATTGAATTTCTAATATATTTTAGTAACATTATTGCCAGTTACAATCTTGGTTATACAAGTTACAACAAAGCATTTTAATGAATGTACAAAAAAATGCCAGATTGCCACAAGCACCAATCAGAGAAAAAAAGGTCTATTTTTATGTCGATTTGCTGGAGTTTGACGTATCATCAGATTAGAGAAAGCTATTTGCAATATTTTGTCACGTTTTGCCACTAAAAAAAACTAAAACATTATTTGGAATGTGGAAAAGTTAGAGTGCATATACTTTTAGGACAAGTATAAAGTCTAGAATAGACATAAAATATACGCTAAAGTTTGATATGTTTCATACAATTAAATTCAATTTAATTCACCTTTATTTGTATAACGCTTTTACAATGTAAATTGTGTCAAAGCAGCTTCACATAGAAGGTTATAGTAAATTGAAAATGTCAGTTTAGTTATTAATGTTTGAGTTCAGTTCTGTTCAGTGTTGTTTAACATTCACTACTTAGAGTCCAAACACAGAAGAGTAATCCATCGATGCGTAGCTCTAGCTGCAGTCTAGGTGCCGGAGGTTGGAGAACTCGAGGCTTGTCTGTCCTTGGAGGGTCTCAGGAATCCGTGTCTTGCTTGCTACTCCGCCAAGCAGCTGCTCAGGATACAGCGAGGTCCAGGATTATGGAGCCTTGGAATCGTCTCATCGCAGGTCTTGGATCGCATCCGTGGTGCTGCATAGTCTCTGGGGGCCAGAGAGAATAATTAGCGTAGCTGCTGTTCATAGTGTATACTGTATAAATGAGATGCGTGGAGCACATTCATGCATCATACCGCTAAGTGATGTATTGAGTGTATGCTTTACTAAAAAGATCGGTCTTTAATCTAGTTTTGAACTGTGAGAGTGTGTCTGAGCCTCGGACATTATCAGGAAGGCTATTTCAGAGTTTAGGAGCCATAAATGAGAAGGCTCGACCCCCTTTACTTGACTTTGATACAGATGATCTTGTACTGATACTCTTTTGTTGTTGTGTATCCATAATTTGCATTTTGTTTTTGTATATGTAATTTTGTAAATTTGTAATTGTATATGACTGCCATGACAATTTAACACGTTTAGTTTCTGGTGCCATAAAAGCAAATGAATATTGCATTTTTTTGTTGAAAGACGTGCTAATTATTTTACAGAACAATTTTATGTTTGAACTAGGAACTAGGAAATATAATTGTCGTTTTCATGATAGCTGAGTAGCAGTATATAATTAAAATAAAATATATGAAAATATTTGTGTGATTTTCTGCAAAATGAACATGAGCACATTGATTTGCACTCCATAAACACAAACAAGCCTTAAAAATGCACTCTTGACCACCCTTTTAATGGGATTAGATGCAAGTATATACTTGTAAAATAATGTTTTGTGTTCTAGAACTCAACTAATATGATGAATAATTTGAACAATCTGTGTATTTGCAATACAATGCAAAGGTGATGATAAAAGCATTGGGTGAAATATGCCTCATGAAACACTGTCAAGCCTTTGAGACCCTTATTTGTTCAGACAGGAATTTCCTACAGGGATATAAAATCCCTGCAATCACAGATCTTAGGTCTAAAATTGCGGTTTAGCCATCATGACTTTTTGAATTGTCTGCCTTCCACCTCATCAACGCCAGTCAAGAGTTTAAAATGGAGTCTGACTATTTCTGGCACCCACCCAGTGTTTATCACTGTCCGTCTTCCCAGCTAAGAGAGCATTTAGCAAAAAAGAATAAGGGAAAAAAGAGAGAGACCAGATGGGGTCTTATCACACTCTTGTGTGTCCGTAAGTGGACACTGGAAAAATAGATTCTGGAAAAAATTGCAGTCCTTTCTGAGGTATGTCCATTTCGCACAATTTCAAAGTGAATAAAATAAAAGGCATCTATTTGAAATGGGTCTCTGTGCTTCTGAAGAGATGATCTTACCCCCTTCAGGTGGTGTATTAAATCCAGGCTCTGCATGTCCTGAAATGTGATTGCTTCAGGATAGATGTCTTTATACAGCACCCCTCTCAGCCACGCTGGAGTAGAAGCGTAGCTGTCAATCAAACCATCCTGTCCACGATGACGGATGGGAGAGGCAGGAAGTACTAATGATGCTCCCCTCAGCACAGCAGAGCAGAGCACACAAAACTATACATCACCAGCCTCCATCTGCTCCAGTACACAACAGATGAGACCAGCATTTCAACTCTCACAATGGGAGGAAGATTTCCACAGTGACTGATGGACACTTAACTGCTTATGACTGTTTATTTTTGTTAAATGTGTAAAACAGTTTTAATACAATATTGTCCATCCTGCT
>CAIGQQ010037491.1:3086638-3100341 GCA_903798035.1 Danio albolineatus | reverse complement strand
CACACACACACACACACACACACACACACACACACACACACACACACACACACACACACACACACACACACGAATGAACGTTAAAAACTAGAGTTTGCTTTACTGTTGACGGTTCACTTCCGGCTTTTGGTACGATTGCATTCATACTACAAGTGAACCGTACCCCAGACCACCTCTTTCAGGCGGACTCGGGTACGGTTCACGGGTGCGCACCTGAGTTTAGAAGACGTGTTCACACTAGCTAAATGTACCGTACTATGACGTCAAACGAACCCGGGTGCGGACCAAAAGTGCTAGTGTGAAAGCACCCTTATTGAGAAAAAGGCCATGTTTCTGTGTCAGTGGTAATGTTTGCATCATAGCTATAATTATTATGTAGCCTACTAAAATATAATTTACCAATGTATAAATGATGAGACAAGGGTGGTAAAATATAAATTCTTTTTAAGGTTTGTTCAAGACAAATTCAAAGACATGCTGTCCTGTGTGAACATATAGCTGCTTGTGCAGACAATGTCAAATCTTCATGTTTTTTTTTTTTTAAATTATTGAATCTGTTAATGTCTTAAAATATTTTGCAAACAAAAGAGAACAAAATGGTGAGCTCATGTGTGATATAACCACGTGAAGTGATCATATACTGCACTCAAAAAATGCTACTTTTATTTCCATGATTGATCCTTGTTGTCATGTCTGAGAATTACAGTACCTGTGTCCCATTTCCTGCCATTAAAGTTCAGGGCAATGACAAACTGCTTATCTGAATTGTGACTGACATTCATGCCATGCTTGCTTTTAGTGAATACTACTTTTAATATAAAATGCTCTAGTTGTGTGATAATCTGTCAAAACAACAAATCTGTGAACAAAGGGCTGTTGCACCTATTTCAGTTTTCTGGAGGAAATGATGTGAGTTTGCAAAAGAGGAGAGAGAGTGAAGTCTCATTAAACAAAGACGCAGAATTAAAGATTAAACTCAGTTGCGTGTATCCCTCCTCAATGTGTTATTCCCCTGTTTCTCTATCGCTCTTTAATTACTAAGAAGAAGCGATTACAAACCTCCCCTTCCTCTCTGCTACAGAACACCACAGGGCAGCTACGGACATGCCTGATTTCCCAGCGTACTTCGCTTTCTTCTCCCACATCACCTCACCTCCTGTATGGTCCAGTCTGATGAGATATACAGCAATGAACCACAGCAACCTTATTCCTCAAAGTGCTGCATTACGGCCCATCAATCTTAGCCTTGGAGGAGGTCAGCAACCTCATTATTTGGTCCAAGGGGGATATAGAAAATATGTTTTAAATCAAATGATCTGGTCTCGTTCTTTAATGCACACAAATGCGCAATGACCCATTATGAATATGAATAGTTGAGGTCAGAATTATTAGTACTTTTGAATTATTAGCCCTCCTGTGTATTTTTCTCCCTAATTTCTGTTTAATGGGAAAAGCACCATTTTCAGCATAATAGTTTTAATATCAATTTCAACTTTTTTTTCTCTCTTTGTCGTGATGACAATATTTAATATGTTAATAGATCATTTCCAAGTTACTAGTATTCAGTGGTCCTGTGTTAACTAGGTTAATTAGTTAACTAGGCAAGTTAGGGTAATTAGGCAAGTCTTAATGATGTCAGTATAATGATGGTTTGTTATGTAGACAATCAAAATAAGAATTGCTTAAAGCATTAGTTCACAAACTGTGGGGCCCGCCAGATCTCGCTAGGGGGGCCGCAATAAAATTCTAGATGAGGAGTAATCAATTATTTTTCTGTCCCACATCATACTGCGATCTAGAATGCAATTTGGAAATTATTGTATTTAAGGATTGTCAACCTATGTAAATTTTGATATTCACAAAAAAAAAAAAAGAAAAAATGGATACAGTGAGGGAAAAAATTATTTGAACCCCAGCTGATTTTGTAAGTTTGCCCACTAACAAAGAAATGATCCGTCTATAATTTAAATGGTAGGTTTATTTGGACAGTGAGAGACACAACAATCTATTTTTTTTTTAATCCAGAAAAATGTGTTTCAAAAAAAGTTAGAAATTAATCTGCATTTCTATGAATAAAATAAGTATTTGAACCCCTATCCTTTAGCAAGATCTCTGGCTCCCAGGTGGATCTTACGCAGGTAACGAGCTGACATTGGCAGCCCTCTCAACTCATTACCTGTATAAAAGAGACCTGTCCACAGAAGCAATCAATCTAGATTCCAAACGCTTCACCATGGCCAAGAGCAAAGAGCTTTCCAAGGATCTCAGGGACAAGATTGTGGACCTACACAAGGCTGGAATGGGCTACAAGACCATCACCAAGCAGCTGGGTGAGAAGGTGACAACAGTTGGTGCAATTATTCGCAAATGGAAGAAACATAAATTTACTGCTCCATGCAAGATCTCACCTCGTGGAGTTTAAATGATAATAAGAATGGTGAGGAATTAGCCCAGAACTACTCGAGAGGAACTTGTGAATGATCTCAAGGCAGCTGGGACTATAGTCACCAAAAAAACTGTTGGTAAAGCTATGCCGTGAAGGACTGAAATCTTGCTGTGCCCACAAGGTCCCCCTGCTCAAGACAGCCCATCTAACAGCCCGTTTGAAGTTTGCCACTAAACATCTGACTGATTCAGAGGAGGGCTGGGTGAAAGTGTTGTGGTCAGATGAGACCAAAATTGAGCTCTTTGGCATCAACTCAACTCGCTGTGTTTGGAGGAGGAAGAATGCTGCCTATGACTCCAAAAACACCATCCCCACCGTCAAATATGGAGGTGGAAACATTATGCTTTGGGGCTGTTTTTCTGCAAACTATTAACTAACTATTAACAAGAGCTGTTTATCTGTTTGTAAAATCGACAGAACAGCAGTCTTGGTTTATCTGTTATCTCTCTCTATAATTTAAAGCCTATAATGCATAAGCCAACTGCTTTTTGAGAAAGTCTTACCTCTGATTTATATTTGGTGACAATGTCTGTGGGTGTCACCATTCATAATAAAAGTGCAGCTTTTTGCTTATAATGTCTTATAGCTCATCCCCATGAATTAAAATAATACACATGACAGCTGAGCGGGACTGTGAAACTCTGACAAATGTGAGGAGTTTACCTGCACGTGACTCATTTTAGCTCTTTTGGTCTGTTTAGAAACTTTGGCGTGTGAAAGTAAACCGTACCAAGAACAAAGGGCAACAATGTAACAATTTTAATCCCTGTTTTGCAACAAAAGAAGCGATCCACAGGTGTTAAAGCACCCTAACTTTGCCATCTGAATAAACATAAATAGCGTTTGATCGCATACTAATGGCCCGTTTCCACTGAGTGGTACAGTACGGTACGGGTCGGTACGGGTCACCTTTATCAGGCTTGCGTTTCCACTGCAAAAGGGTACTCTTTTGGTGGGCGTGGTGTATGACAGAAAGTTTGTCGACGTCATTTTCGCTCGAGGAAATGTCTACAGTAAAGCTTTATGGGTCGTTCACAAATCATACGGGAAACACTGCTCACAAAACAGATGCTTTATTATACACATAAACACTGGTGTAAAAATGTTCATTACTGACTGAACATGATCTGATTATAACTGCAGATCAATGATGCGAAATAGCCTGCGGTCCACGATTATATCAAATAAATAAATAAATAAATAAATGCAGCATATATGAACACATACAGCCCCAGACAGTCTCCGATGTTACCAAATTACAGAAAAACTACACACAGCAGACATGTATGCCTTATTTAGGTTCAAAAACAATACGAAATAGAGCCCCGTCTGTGCAAACCTCTCATCTGTGTCTTTAATCTTCACCAGTACATGCAGCCTCTCCGTCATTATTCTCTCGTTAGAGAGTAACTCCGTCATTCCCAGTTTTTAATAGTCCAGGTTAAGATCTTTGTTATTTCAAACATTGACGCGCACGCGGGCACAAGCGAGAAGCGAAACCTCGCGCTTATGGGCTCGTAACCCATCTGCTCTTCTCTCGGCTTTGTGGCCGTTCAAGAAGACGACAAGGTTTGTTTAAGCTTGTGTCGACCATGGCTCGTTATTATATGCTGATATTATTTCGGAGCATTGTCTCTCGGCTGTGTATTAAACATGGCGGGTCCTTTGTTTTCATTCTGCTTGTTGCGTGAGCAAATGACGTATCTCTGTAAGCCAATGGCGTTCAGCTGCGCGTCTAGCTCCACCTTACGGGACTCTTTCTGGGTTTGGTACCCTTTCGAAAGGGTGACCAAAAAGGGGTACGCTACGGTTCAGTTCGGTACGCTTTTAGACAGTGGAAACGGCCTTAAAAGCGTACCGAACCGTACCGTACCACTCAGTGGAAACGGGCCATTACTGAATCCGTAGAGACAGGACAATCAACACAAACTAGAACTGCATCTTTTAAAAGGATGTGGCAAATCCAGTTTTTACCATATGCAGATTCGAAAAGCTCTCTGGTAAAAAAAAAAAAAAATTGTCACGTGTTAGCAAACCACTGTAATCCACACATGTGGGTGCAGAAGTGAGCTGTGAGCTGTGGGGAAATGGAATCAAAACCTTTGTTGTGGCACATTTGTAAATACAACACTAATGACCCATGTCTCCGAACAATTCTTTTTGCTCTACTTGGAGTTATTTGAAGTACGGTTGGCAATACAACATGGCTTCTCTCTGAACACTGGAACAGGTAAAAGTCTTTGCTATATCAGCATATTATTGAAGTTGCATCTCGTTCACAATATAGCATGCTCGTTGGTTTGAACCAAGTCTTTCTCATTAATTAATGAACAGATTTGCTGAAAACTCAATGATGTCACTTTGTACCAGCCAGTACAGACAGCCAATCTCCACACTGGAATTTACATAATTAACTCATTGTCGTGATTTGAGGCTGGACTGGCACACTTCCAGCCACCTGACTGATCAGTATGGGAGGAGTGAAGAGGGCGGGGTGGATGGTGGTTATCGCAACGATCGTTAAGTAAATAGCATGTGGAGTGTGTTGCAACAATCTATATGAAGAGTGGGGGGATGGGTGTCCCAGTGCTCCCTATGGCCAGTCCCCCCCTGGCCGTGACGTTGCTTCAAAATTTATTTTCAAAACGGAAGAACGAATTTGTTATAAACAATGCAAAAACAGCCAATTTTCACTTTTTTAGTGAATTATATGTGTCCTAATAGTGTTTTAGCAACGTGGGACATACATATAACTGTCAACATCTCAAAAAATATGTTGACAGCTATATGTATGTGTGATATGTGTTGTAAATATGTGTTTCGTGACCCTTTTAATGGTTAGTATTTGAGTTCTCCTTAAAATAGCATTAACCAAATAAATGTGTCTCATTTAAGTAAATAAATTAAATACAAATAATAATGCATAATATGATACAATAGAGGGATATAACATATATTCCAACATGCACAAGCATAAATACTAACCTACTGTATATGCACATCTCTCCCTTTGTCTCTATTGTGAGAACAAATTGACCATTTTTACAATTTCCTTTCTTTGTTTTAGAACCCTAAAGCAGCTTTGAAGAAATCCTCACACTAATTAACCTAACTGAATCCTATTACCGCAAACCTTGAAACTGAATCATTCTCAACCACAAAAATCAAACACACTGCAATCTCAATAAACTGCACACTAGACACAACAGCACACACACATACCCATACATACACTGTAACATTCACTATCATTCGTGCTCAGTCCAGACAGCAGTCTCTTTCAGGCAGATTCTTCTCTGAACACAGTTCAATAGCCAATTGAAAAGCTGATAAGTACCAATGAGGAAGCTGATAAATAGCACTGGGAGTCTGCTTTCAGCCATACGATAATAGGTCATGAACCACAGCACTTCAGCAGTCTCTCCGTACTTTAGCCTATATCAGATTACTAAAGGAGGTAAATGACTTGTGATATGTTATCTGTGAAATGTAGTTAGTTTGCTCTAATGCCGGTTTGATTACTGAGACATTAGCTTTAGATTGATTAATGTGAAGATCGTGAGCTTTGTTTTATGGAGCAGATGCATTTGCATTAAAGTGATGATCTTTTATACAGTATATCGTACAAAAGATGGCATATTTTGCCATTAAAAATTAGTGGAGTGTCAACAGTTGCTCAAAGCCTATGTGTTACATTTATAAACTGAGGTGTTTGTTTAATTTTAGGTTTTGAATTTATTGACTTATATTGGTTGTGTGTTTAATGGTAAACAATTTTTGGAAGTAAAAATGTCTTAATATTTCTGACACAAACTGACTCTGGGCTAATGAGAGAGTTTGATATTGGTTTGTTTGAGATTTTAATGGTTTGGATTTAATAATATTAATTTAATAATAGAAATAAAATAAGACAGAAAATGGTATTAGGGAAGGCATTCAAGGAGTTTAGAATTGGTCATAATTTAGATCTGGTCATAAGACTAGGACTGTAAAAATGGCAACATGGTTTTATGTTATCAAGATATAAAGAAGATATTACAATGGGAAAAAAATACAAGACTGTAGCCTTGGGCTAATCGTAAGAAACATAATAATAAATCAAACTTAATTTAGTTGCAACTAAAGAGAACATTTGGTTCAAATCCATGTGAGGGCTATTTCTCTAACAAAAAACAAAATGTAAAAGAACTTGGATGACATCTGCTGGCAATTGAAGTAAATGTATGAGAGAGAGACTTGTTTAGATGATTATAAATGAATCATTGTGAATATACTGATTAATTTTTATTACTGTTTGATTCTAAAATGTTGATCGTTAAATGTTAAATGAGAGAGAGAGAGACTTCTTACGGTAATGCAAGTGTCATTTAGTTCTTAGATAATTCAAATAAACTTCTTTAAACTGTACACTACCTGACAAAGGTGTTGCCGTCAATCTCAGTTGTAAGAGCATCAAATAATAACTTGACTTCTAGTTGATCCTTTGGAAAAGTGGCAGAAGATAGATTTTTTTTTTTTTCTGTTGAACTGCATCCCAATCATCACAAATACTGCAGTAGACCTATTAAAACCTGCATGAACCCAAGATTCTCATCAGTCAAGTTTGGTGAAGGAAAAACCATGGTTTGGGGTTAAATTTAGTATGTCGTATGAGAGAGGCAGAGTAGATGGCAACATCAACAGCCTGAGGTATGAAGACATTTGTGCTGCCTCTTACATTACAAAGCAGCACAAATTCTTCAGCAGGATAACACTTCTTTTCATACTTCAGCCTCCACATCAAAGTTCCTGAAAGCAAAGAAGGTCAAGGTGTTGCAGGATTGGCCAACCCAGTCACCAGAAATGATCATTATTGAGGAGGAGGCATTAAAGATGTTTTCAAAGAATCTTGAAAAACTCTGAAAGTCCTGCAAAAACATTTTCTTTGCCATTCCAGATGACTTCATTTAATAAGTTATTTGAGTTTTTTTTTTGTCCACTGCAGCTTGACTTTATATACGTAACCAGTGTTATACTTTCACTTAAAATTCTCCTTGTAATCACCAGTTATTTTTATTTAATAAAATTTTTTCAAAGTTGTTGTCCAAATATGTTACATTTCAGAGTTAATGATTTTATAGTTGTGTTTTCAATATATTGGTGTATTGCGGAAAATGGTACGTGGCCCCTCGTTTTCTGGTTCCGCCTGCTCTTGCACAGTTCGCGGCAAACACGATTAAGGAGAGCTGAGTTGTAATGTAGCTCCGGTTAAAATGTAACATCTGATTGTCGTTTATAAAAATAATACATAGAATTTCGTTCTAAAATGCATTCATGTGTTTGAACATGCCTTAGAGGTTTTGTAAGTAATATGAAGCATGTTTTCGGAGGAGTTCATGAGGATGAGTATACAAGCTTTGTGGTGAAAATTATCCTTTTCACTGATAGGTTGGTGTCTTAAAGAAGGTCGCAGACCCTTGATGCAAATTGTTTATTTTATTCATGCAGGTATGTGCTTATTCATGCTTCTAATATGTTTTTGAATTGATGTATAATGCTTCTTTTGTTGGTGTAAAACACTTTCACTTGATTATCAGTTCGCGGCAAACGCGATTGAGGAGAGGTTGGTGTCTTAAAGAAGGCCACAGACCCTTGTTGTCATTTACTTTATTCATGCAGAGTAAAAAGAGGTTTATTCCCATATGCTTGGTTCCTTTCACCTAAGCACAACACAACGCAGAGTAATGCAAGGACCGGTCAAATATACTGTACATTATTTCTGTTAGGTGACAAGACTTTTGTCTAATTAAATTAAAAATCGATACATGATTGTATTTTATTTTGGTAAAATAAGTGTAATCTGTTTTATACATAAGCCACTTCTGATATCAAATGTTCAACATGACGTCAGGTTATTATTTGTTGTTCCTGAAACTTGGAGAGGTGACGAGTTTGACAGGTAGTGTACATGCAAACTTTATTACAATGTAAACTGAAAATTTATAGATTTATTTAATTGAATGATCTTATGACCGTGGATGCCATTTGGATATAGGAAAGTCATGTTCATGGTTGATGTAATTTGAACTGAAATACTCAAACCAACTAGCAACTTTGCTATCTTAAAAGCCACCTAACCATTAATTTACCTAAAGATTTATTAATTTTTAAAACATTATTTTTAAATTTAAATAGAAGTTTTTGATGTCAGCTTATAATGTTTGACATTGTGACAGCTCAAAAACTGGCATATACATGATGAGAAATCAAACATATTATTAATAAAAGATGTTAAAAGTTGCAGAATAAACTATACCGGATTTTAATGGAGTTGAACTATTCATAAACTAAACCTCTGTTTTGATGTAATATCAAACAGTTATGCAATGAAAGAAACAATAAAGAACATGTTTAAGGAAAATACAATTCTGAATGAAATTATGCTCACTTTCTACACATTATTACCATTTTCCATGCTGTCACAAGATATTTCTTATCATGTGTAGCATAGTGATGTTTCAAACCACAATACAGTTAATAGAGTTTTATAGTCATATAATATTGCAGACAAAAATGAAATGTGTAGATAGAAAGAGTCATGATTATAAGTTAATGAATTATAAGATTATGTTCAGAAAGCTAGACTTCCCCAACAATGTATAAACAGGCCAAGTACACCTTAGAAAAATAGAGTTGAGTTTACTTAAAAAAATTGTGGAAACTGGTTGCCCTAAAATTTTTAAGTAATGGATACTTAAAAAAATTTAGTAAGCTCTACTTAAAAGATAAGAGTTGTTCTAAAATGTATTATAAGTTGAATATACTTAATGCTTTAAATTAGTGTCAATTTACTCCACTTATCTTTTTAAGTGCAATAAAATACACACAAAAGTAATACACAGGGTTGTTTTTATTTAAACTTTCTTTCAAAATACAACAAAACAATGCAAATGCTGTGCAATACAACTTAAAAATCAGTTTGCCTACTTTACTCTTACAGTAAGTGCATCTACTCAAACAAGAGCTAATAACATTGACCCCAGCTTTAAATGCTCACAAAATGTGTTGTTAATAACCCCAAGAGCATGAAAGCTTGTTTTAACATCTGGACTTAAAGCGATAGTTCACCCAAAAAAAATTGAAATTTACTCACCCTCAAGTTAAGTGGTTATTTTTTTCTGATGAACACAGAAGTTGTTATTTGGAAAACCTGTAACCATTGATTTTTATAGTAGGAAAAACAAATACCATGGAAGTCAATGGTTACAGGTGTCTAGCTTTGTTCAAAATATCTTTATGTTCAACTGAAGGATGAAACTCAAACATGTTTGGAACAAGTAAAGGATGAGTAAAAGATGACATCATTTCAATTTTAGTGTGAACTATCCTTTTAAAAACATAAACATACTGTAGAACACAATGTATACTGCTTACATACAAGTGAAAATTTGTTCATGACTGTACAGAATGAATTTTTACTATTGTAACACAAGTATATGTACTGAACAAACTGTAATTTTGGGTCTTTTTTCACAATACAATGAGAAATAATTAATAATTACAAATATTATGAAGATCTGTAACTGTTAGCTGACCTTTACACTGTAACAGCAGGATGAGACTTTGTCTATTTTAAGAGCAGGGGATAAATGGGTCTGAGAAGACAACAGAAGGCTCGAGGCAGGCCTGTATGAATGATGAGAGATGATGAACACTCTGGATGGGTTAAGCTGTGGACTTTTTTCACTGATGCAGATGATTCCTGTGGAAACTTGATAGTATGGGTCCTCGTGAGAGACATCCTATTGAAAGAAAAAAGAATGCAAATATGATGATACTAGTTAAATAACTAGTTAAAAAGCCAGAATAAAAGAGATGATGAAAATAGGCAACATGTAGACTCGTGTATACAAAAAGAAAAAAAAAAACGTTGTCTGACGTAAGAGCTCAGCCAAAAGCTGACCAGCAACATGGTTCCTTTTCCTGAAGATGGTCATCAAATTTGGAGAGTAATTTTAAGACCCTTATGGAAGCTCTCTGTGAGATTTTTGCCCACCACTTGATTTAAGTTGAAATAAACCTGAAATATAAAAACAAGTGAAAAACAAAACAGTTATGTTCCTTGTGTATTTTAGTCCAGTGTGCTTTGAAAGTTACAATCTTGTTAAGAGCACATGACTTTATGATTTACTTTTACAGAACAATACTCTAGCAAAGCCACATGACATACTGCTAAACATAACTGGTGCATCTGCTTTTGTCAGTTGAGCAAGATTGGTGTGAATATAAAAGTGCTCTTTTAAGGCAATAAATTATTATTATTTTTAAATCAAAAATAATTCCTGTTGCAAACAAGGAAACAGAACAATTCTGGCATATAGTTTTCATTTGTCAGTCTATAATCCTTTATTCACAGTTAAAAATACAATACTTACGTTGCCAATGCACGCCTTTCTATCATCTGAAACAAAATAAAACCTTTCATTCAGCTTATTCTATTCAAACAATGGCTGCAATAAAATTAAACAAATTTAAAAGTTTCACTCACCAAACTAAATTATGATTGTCCTTAAGTCCTTTCTGCTCCACTGAAACCACAGCATACTGTATGTGACCAACCTGAAATGTGTTGAACAGGACAGTGTTTACCCTAAACCAGTGGCAAAACTGTATTAAAAGCTTTAAATAGCATGGACTGTTTAAAGTATGCTCTATGATCGCAGATAATCAGCTCGGGGGAAAAAAGGCGATAATACACAGCTGAAAATGCGCTGTGTGATCGTCTCACGAGAATTCAGACTTGGCGCCGTTTCCATGTCAACCGTGCAAACAAATGAAACCGCACCAACTTTGAATATATCGTCCGTGGAACACGCTTCACAAACATATATTTAAGAGGGATCCTGTCCACCACTCAGAAGTGAAAATCTTGCAGGTTAAGTAGCGAGCTCACATGCCAAACATACACAGCAAAGGTTTAAACAGGACCCGTGCATTTAAAGCGAAACATACTTAAAACTGTGTTTTCCGGTATTCACAAACAGCTGGAAATGAAAACTGGATAAAATGTTTACAGTCTACTCACCAGAGGTCTGATATCACCTGCTTGCTGCAACCGTACAGTAAGTCAGGTTGGGGGCAGGGCGTGATCAGTCAAAAACTTTTAAAACATTAGTCTATTGTACTTAAAGTTATTCATACAATAAACTTTATCTACAAAAAAGTATAATTCACTTAAAATGTTATAGTAATGAACCAAATATCAAACTATTTAAGTACTTTGCACTTAAACTGCATAATTAGACATTAAATGCGGGCTAACAGTGCAGCGCCCAAAATTAACTCAGCTCTCCGTGCCCACCTCTGTCTGTCAGTGGATCAACAGCTTCCTAACGGACAGGCCGCAGCTGGTCAAGCTGGGTAAATCCTTATCCAGGACCCGCACAATCAGCACAGCACAGGTGTCCTCTCCCCTCTGCTCTTCTCTCTGCACACGAATGACTGCACCTCAAAGGACCCATCTGTCAGATGTACAATTATCTGCTGTATGCTATACATTATTAGTTGTTTATGTTATGTTGATCAAAATGTATTACACTGGTTTCTGTCTGAATAGTCTCACGCCCCACAACATTTTGGCATTAGTTCATAGCATGTCTTTACATGCAAAATTTATTTTTCTATATATACCTGCTCAAAAACATAAAGGGAACACTAAAATAACACATCCTACTTTAGTAACCGGAGCGGTCCCCTTCGAGAGGGTAATTTTAATGCTATGTGGAAAAATTCCACTATGGGGAAATGGAATACGCCACAATGAATGGACCTTACCCTGATGAGAGGTTAGCCAGGCCGAATAGAGCGTGAGCGCACCTGCATCATCAGAGGCGCAGTCTTCCAACGTGTTCCCTGGCCCTTACATATCCCACTTCAACAGAAAATTTACGGATTAAGATATATTTTTTCGGGAGTACATTGGAAAAGCGTGCAGTCCCGATAGAGAGGACCCTGCGGATGCCACCTGCTGCCCAAGTGGGGAGACTGGTGGCGAGAGAACATAAGGACTAGCCCTGAAAAGGGGAGTACACATATGAATTTTAGATGGTTAGCGATGAGGGAAGACACGGGTCCTGCCAGTGAAAGGGGACAGCATCATGGCTGAATACGCATATGGGATCGCCAGCGGGGATCGCACATAGCATAGCATCAGGCACCTATACCCAGAATGCAGGCTGACCAGCGGGCAGACCTACAACATAACAGGCCAGCGTTTGACTCCTCTTCTGAGTCAGATGCTGGGGGCCTCGGAGCAATCTCTTCTGGGCTCACCTAAGCGGGGAACTTTACTGACTTAGTAAAAAGTAAGGTAAGTGAGGGAGATGGCATCCACTATCCAGTCGGCCAACCTCTGTTTTAATACGACACTTCCCTTCTGCCGACCACCATAACAGACGAAGAGCTGCTCAGATGATCTAAAGCTCTGAGTGCGTTCCAAGTAAATTCGCAAAGTGCGAACTGGAAACAGCAAATAAATGGCTGGGTCTGCCTCCTCCATGGGCAGCGCTTGCAGGCTCACTACCTGATCCTTAAACGGTGTGGTAGGAACCTTGGACACATAACCAGGTCAGGGTCTCAGGACAACGTGAGAGTTAGCTGGCCCGAATTCCAGGCATAAGTCACTGACGGAAAATGCCTCCAGGTCCCCGACCCTCTTAATCGATGCCAACACGACCAGCAGAACTGTCTTCAGGGACAGAAATCTTAAAGATACTGATTCAAGTGGTTCGAATAGATCTCCTCGCAAACTCGTGAGAACGAGGGCAAGATCCCAAGAAGGCATGAGAGGGGGGCGGGGTGCATTTAATTGCTTAGCACCTCATAGGAACCGGATGATGAGGTTATGCCTTCCCACGGTGCCACCGCATCATGGTGAGCGGAGATGGCGACCACGTAAACCTTCAGTGTGGAGGGCAACAGCCTGCTCTTCAGCTACTCCTGAAGAAAAGAAAGCAAAACACTGATCTGGCAAGTTCGGGGGGTCTTCTCTGCGAGAGACACACCACTCAGTGAATAGACTCCATTTCAGGGCGAAGGCGCGCCTCGTAGAGGGGGCTCTAGCCTGAGTGATAGTATTAACCACCGAAGCCAGTAGGTTACCGAAGTCTTCCTCGTGTCTAAGGACCAAACGTGGAGGTTCCAAAGATCTGGACGAGGGTGCCAGATAGTGCCCTGTCCCTGTGAGAGTAGGTCCTCTCTCAAAGGGATCTACCGGGGG
>CAIGQQ010037491.1:3064958-3086238 GCA_903798035.1 Danio albolineatus | reverse complement strand
CACAAGGAGGGAGAGTTCTGATATCCAGGTCTGGAGCAGCTAGCAAGACCTGCTCCTCGTCCTCTCTGACCTTGCACAGTAACTGCGTGAGCAGGCTCACTGGGGGAAACGCATACTTGCGCATGTCCCGAGGCCAGCTGTGAGCCAGTGCATCCATGCCGAGGGAGCCCTCGGTCAGGGAAAAAACAACTGGCAATGAGCGTTCTCGGGGGAAGCAAACAGATCGATCTGGGCATCCCTGAAGTGCACCCATATCAGCTGGACCATCTCAAGGTGGAGTTTCCATGCCCCTGGACGTAGAGGCTGCCATGAGAGCGTGTCGGCTGCACAGTTGAGCTCGCCTGGAATATGAATGGTGCGCAGCGATTTCAGCCGCGGATGAGTCCAGAGAAGCAGATGACGTGCGAGCTGAGACATGCAGCGAGAGTGGATACCCCCCATACGGTTGATGTGATTGCTGTCCTGACCAGCATGTGTTGTCGCTCCAGCACCAGAGAAAAACAGCGTAGAGCGAGAAAAACTGCCAGCAGCTCTAGGCGATTGATGTGCCAATGCAACTGGATACCTACCCACAGGCCCGCTGCTGCATGCGCGCAACACACGGCCCCCCAGCCCATGCTCGAGTTATCTGTTGAAACAACAACATGCCTGGACGCCTGTCCTAGAGGCACAACGGCCTGTAGGAACAAGGGGTCGTTCCAAGGGCTGAGGGTGCGGCGACACAGTGCAGTGACAGTCACCCGGTGTGTGCCGCGTGCCATGCGTCTCAGGGGACTCGATCGTAAAGCCAGTGGTGAAGTGGTCTCATATGGAGTAATCCGAGCGGCGTGACAGCGGCTGCGGATGCCATATGCCCCAAGAGCCTCTGAAAAGATTTCAGGGGAACCACAATTTTGCTGTTGAACTCTCTCAGACAGTTCAGCATTAGCCGAGCGTGCTCCCCGGAGAGGCGCACTGCCATGGTGACCGAGTCCAGCTCCAACCTGAGAAAAGAGATCATCTGCACGGGGGTGAGTTTGCTCTTTTCTCGGTTGACCTGAAACCCAAATAGGTTGAGGTGCCGGAGCAGCATCCCGGACTGGCAGAGTTCGAACTGTCACATCCGGGGGACTGGAAAAGTGCTCTTTCATTGAGATTTGGGTGGCATCAAAAGATGCCGTTAGATTTGGAGCCTGGCCCTCCACCGGGGAAAGTGCAACTTTCTCTTCTCCGGATGGCCTGTCTCAGGGCCACTTCGTGGTTTGTTTACTGGATTAAACGGTGCCCTGGGCAGGGGGGTGGCCTGCTTACGAGATGTGGATGGCTCGGCGGGTAGAGCGGTCTTACAATCCTGCCAATAGATGACCTTGCCCATCGCGTCTTGACTGCTCACTCACCGCCTTAAATTTCTGGGTGAACTCGCTGACGGTGTCACCGAACAGGCCAGCCTGGTATATGGGGGTCAAGAAAGCGAACGTTGTCGACTTCGCTCATATCTGCCAGGTTTAGCCAAAGGAGCGCTCCTGGACCACTAATGTGGCCATCGTCCTTCCCAGCGCACACACCACAGACTTAGTGGTTCGAAGAGCATAGTCGGTTGTGGTGCGCATCTCGTGTAACAAGCCAGGGTCGGAACCACCCTCTTGCAGCTCAGCCAGCGCCTGCGCTTGGTAGCACTGGTGGGTGGCCATCGCATGCAGGGCGGAGACAGGCTGGCCCGCAGCTCTGTAGACTCTAGCTCCGAGGGAGGCAGATAACCTGCAGGCTTTGAACGGGAGACAAGGAGGACCCCGCCAGGAAGAGGCACCACGCGGTCAAAGGTTGACAGCAATGGCACGCTGAATCTGTGGGATCGCCTCGTACCTCCTGGCTGCTCCGCCGTCAAGGGTGATGAGGGCGGAGGCGCACGCAGATCGGCAGAGAAAGGTGCCCTCCAAGACTGCATGATCCTACTGTGCACCTCCGGGAAAAAGGGGACAGGAGGCCTTGAAAGTCTAGCCTTCTTATCCACCACGTAGCACCCATCTAGTCGGTCCAGCCGCGGGGTTGGGGGATAAACCATCTCCAAACCCATGGCCGAAGCAGCCCGGGAAAGCCTGGCTAACATGTCCGCTTCGGGATCCATCGCATCGCTGACCACCCCGGAGGGGGGAAGCGGGCTAGGATCCTCATTGAAAAATGAAAGCCCACCCTCCGATGCAGCAGTAGATGTCTGGTCCCCGGTGTCATTGAGCGAAAGGGCATTAGACATTAGACAGATTGTTTCCCCCGCTCGAAGCTTGGATGGAGTGCTTGGAGGAGCGAAAGGTCCGCGGGCCCGAAGGCGACGGATTTACCCCCACTTCAGTCCTCAGACCTGCCTGAGTGCCCACTGCAGTGCAGAGGACAGCTGGGAAAGGTTCGCACCCTTTTGCAAGGGCTAGCCGCGATCTTAACTGCGCAACAGTCATGCGTTGCAGTGACGACATGAACTGCCCGCGAGCACCGCATTCACATGCTGGACCCCCAAGCATGAAACGCAGTGCTCGTGCCCATGATCCGGGGACATGAACCCACCGCATCCAGAAACGCACGGTCGGAGCGACATCTTGACAAAGACGCGCTGCACAACCGTGTTGCTCTTTTAGGGAAGAATGCAACAATGCTAACCACTCTGGAGGACCGGACCAAAGAACACCAGGCAAGGGAGAAACTCAGCTCGACCGTCTGCCGCCACGTGTATCAGACTCTGGGCCGGGAGACCGCTCTCATTCGCTCTCTGTCTGGAAACCAGCACGAGGAACCCTCATCGACTCTCTCAGAAGGCTGTTGAAAGTCTCTGAAGCGAAAAGGATACTCAGCTCTGCTATCGCTGTGCTTTTATTGCCAAATTGATTTCAACGAGCATCAGCTGCGCTAGCTGAAGCTGCCAACTCATTGGCATTTCACTGGCCCGTTTACATACTCTTTCAGATGAGTGGCTTTCTAAATGAAATCCCCATAGTGGAATTTTTCCACATAGCATTGAAGTTCCCCTCCCGAAGGGTAACTGATTGTCAATCAATGGCTGTTTCACAATACCAAGTACGCAAAGTTTGGACTTCCGCCCTTGAAAGTTCAAATTTGCGATGATTAGAATTGGAAGAACGAACTCTTGTGGTTGAGGACACAAGTCGGGTACTTCTTCAAATGGAATGGCAACATACTTTATAACGTCACATACTGTATGACCACCATGGATTCATCGGTTTCACTGTACAATAACAATAAAATGATTTAATTATACAAAGCACAGCCTTGTAATGAATGCAAATGCAAACGGAAGTAGGAGAAGCACAAATTTTTTTGTCATGATTACGACATTTTTACAACAAACAATCATATGTTTAAATTATTTCATAATGGCGCTCGTCTTTTACCGTCGTGGTTTTAAAAAAAAAGAAAACGCTTAAAGAAAAAACACTAAATTTTGCTATCTATATTCCATAATAATAACTCCTGTACAGCACAGTGGTGTCCCCAGAATATTTTCTAAATTTTAGGGGTGGCGCACAAACAAATAATGAATTCAGTATAATGTTATATTTTTGTTGGTAAATGAAATAATGTGGTGTTAATTTATTTAATGAATTACTCTTGAAATATTGCAATTTATTCCTTATAATTCAGCAAGTACATGTGCAAGTACAAATTATTCAGCAAGTACATGAGCAAACCAAATTAAATCTATATTTAGTTTAGGTCACACTTTATTTTGATGGTCTGTTTGTTGAATTTCAGTTACATTGCATCTACATGCCAACTAATTCTCATTAGATTATAAGTAGACTGTTAGGTTGGGGTTAGGGTTCGAGTTAGTGTAAATTGACATGTACTTGCAAAGTTTCTCATAGTCAGTTAAATGTCTGTTGAATGTCTGTATCAACAGATATTAAGCAGACAGTCTACTGATACTCAAATGGACCATCAAAATAAAGTGTTACCTTAGTTTCAAGTAACCTTAGTTTAGTATATAAATAACTTTTCAGTTATTTATCACATAACTTTATTGTACAGCATACAGTATATGCAATGACTAAAATTAATAAAGATCATTGAATTATTACAAATGAACAAATTGTACAAAAGGCATTCCTATATACACTTCTTCTATTGAATCACCTTAAGGTAAATATTAAATTGCCATTCCTGTCTATTAAAGAGTCAATCCACAATAATTAAGTGTCTTCATTGTATTTATTTACTTATTTATGACTTGACTGATTGAAATATTGTACATTTACATTTAAACTGTATTTAATTAATATTTAAATTAACAGCAAAGTCATATTGGGGTGGCCACAGGGGTGGCCGTGGGCACCCCTTGTACAGCAGTCCTGCAGCATTCTGTCACTCGATAATGTCAGAAAAGTCTAGTGGCTGGGAATGAGCTTTTTACAGTGTCTGGTATAATGTTAATGTTGTTTTTGTGTGTTTTGGCTACTGTGTAAATGCACAGTACAGTCGCGATCTTAATACTGTGTTAAATCGTTATGATAACACAATATAATTATCTTCAGTGATATTCTGAAGATAAATACCAAAAAATATCTCAACTGGAATAACTACAGCAGTCGCCATCGTCAATCTCATACGAAGCAAGAGATCGGAATGACATATGATGACCTGTGCAGTTTCAAGGGCCAAGGGGAAGAGATAGGAGTACAAAAATAGAATTGAGATGGGGCCAAAAGGTATTAAATATCATGTTTTAACTACAATGGACAGATTAGATCCAGCGGTACGTCCATGATGGACTGGCCGATGTAAAGCTGCTCTCGCCAGGGGATGTGAGGACGGAGCTCCCGCTGACAGGCTGGGGCTCAGAGTCCACATAAATTAAAGCGCGTCTTCAAATACACACCATCTTTGTAAAAAAGCTGCAGATTTGAGTTTGAAAGAATTACATTCTTGCCTGACAAACTGAGGAGTATTTTTAAAATTGTGCGGGTTTTCTCTTTTGCCATTAGCTTTCACTTGTTGGGCTGCAATGCATTCTGGGATACCTATTTGCAAGTTTGAACAAAAGGGGTGGAGCAAGTGTATATCTGGGAATTTTATCTGTCTTTGGCAAGATTTGAACTTTGAATTGGAACAGTACTTTGGATAACGTTTCACGAGGACACAAGAAAAAAAGTACAGACAAGAACACATATAGAGAAACAGCCAGTGTTGCTTCATAAGTGGCATGTTTGATTTCACAGAAGTTGACTTGAGCTGCGTCCCAAATGGCACACTATCCACTGTGCACTTAATCAATATGTACTTACACAATCAAGACCATAGTTTATGAATGTAGTGTCATCCTAAATGGAACACCTAACATTTTTGTTTTTTTTACTCACCCTGATGATGTTTGTCAGTTGCCAATTTAGTGAAATAAATCACCAAACTACCAAATAATACCTGCCATAAGTATAACCACATTCACCAATGAGGGGCAGTATAATCACTCATGTGGGAGAGTTTGCTTTCACAATCCAAAACAAATAAAATAACCCAACATCAGTGCCCATGAGCTCCGCTCCTTCCGCTACGTGAGCAAAGCAGCGACGGTTGAGTGTGTGAAGTGTTCCACATTCCACACTTCTTTTTAACGATTGAATAAGTGGATCAGCTGGGTAATTAAAGTGCACTTATTCTGTTACGAATTTCAGTGTTAACGAACTACTTGCATTATTCAACAAAATGGCGTAGAATGGTGCTTACACAAAACAGTATGTACAGTATAAGGAAAATAAAGCTGGACAGCAATAAATAAGGATCAGTGAACAGTACATTCAGTTATTTTATTGCAAAATCTTTCAAACACACTTTGATAGTGCTTTACTAGACATGTGGTTCCAAATCAGAATTACATTGGGATATTTGTAATAGAATAATTAAATAAATGTTAAAATGATTTATCCATCAGCTTTTCACTTTAAAGAATGTTTGCATGTTCAAGAAAATAAGTCGACTGTATGTTAAGAAACTTGTTCAAGCTGCCTCCAAACAAATATTTAATTATGGAGAATCACCTAAACATTTAAACTGATATTTAAAAAGAACCCCCCCCCCCCCCCCCCCCCCTTTTTTTTTTTTTTTTGGTCAAGACATTACAGTGTATTTAAATTGTTGCACATAACAAAAAAGGACCACATTTTATACATTTAATCTTGCTTGAGAAGATTATTGTTGGAGAGAATTTCGGGATTATAGGTTAACAAACATACTTATTAGGATGTAAGTAATGCAAGTATAATGCATGGTCAGGGCAAACTCTTTATACATACGTCCTATAAAACTCAATTTACATACAATGAAAGCACAAAAACAGTCAACACTCTTGTTTTCATTAGCCACTTCAGGGTACACACAGCATGCTCAAGCTAATCAATAGTTAATTGCTTATAGTTTCATTTGGGAAGATACATGGTCTACTTTAGACCCACATTGGCAACAGAAATACCGGACCATTCTTGAGACGTTATACAGTGTTAATGATCAAACCTTGGGTTATTTTTCAAAGATGTATGTGGGTAAATTGTGTGTAAAGTGCATGGTCAGAGTTATGTATGTGGATTTCAAGTCTATGCACATTTGCATAACCAATAAAAACGGTAATTGATGAATTGTAGGTTCTTAAGCCAGTCATATAAGACAGATGTGCATACTTCAAATGTAGTTAATGTCACAATAAAGAAAGCCCTTATGTTGGAAATACAATGAGTTTTTTTAAGGTCCTCATGTGATTATTATAAAGCTCATATTTCACTCTAACAAAATGATGCTGTACACCTAAATTAGCACCTTCAACAGGGTACAGGGTATATTCTTTCTTTTCTCAGGTGGTTTAAACATAGCATTTTCCATCTGATGAGTATGATATCCAAATTTAAAGGGATATTTCACCCAGAAATTAACATTTTCTCACGTATTTAATTCACCCTCATTTGGTTCCAAACTATATATATATATATATATATATATATATATATATATATATATATATGCTGTCAAACTCTGACTGACATCCGTAGTAGAAAAGACTGAAATACTGATTTACAGCATTTGGCCAAAATATGTGTTGAACAATGGAAAGAAACTTAAATTGCTTTGTGGCAAGTGAAAGGTAATGAATAAATACAGAATTTTCAGTTTTGGGTGGCCTATCTCTTTTATTTGATAACCAAAAATAATGATGATGTCAGAGGTGCCACAGGTGTTTCTGGGGCGTCATTTATAAAATACTTTTCGAATTAATGTAGGCCTACAGCCAAACAACAACAACAAAAAAGATATTCCCAATATGAATTATATCATATTTCTGCTTCCTAATCAATCTTTTTGCATATAAAGCTTCACAAGTCAACATACTTGGGAATGGAGAGCAGCAAGAATTGCTTTTGTTTCCAAATACACAGACTCTCTTCACATCAAAGACCATTAAATGATTTGTAGCAAGCAGACGACTAAATCTGTGTATGAACTTTTTATAATTGAAGCCCCTGACCGGACCTTGTGTCTGACCAGACATACAATCCAGTGTGTGCACAGAATTGTATATAGACCATGTATTTTTCTCCATGAGACAGCTTTTGTTTCTTTATTTTTGAGAGTGCACTTTTATTTTTTGATTTACAAATATCTGATGTGAAGCTTTTAGTGTGAAACACAAGTTGTTTAAATCACTTTAAATTATTATTATTATTATTATTATTATTATTATTATTATTATTATTATTTATAATATCTAATATTTATAATATGTTTTTATTAAAAAAGTTAATCTTGATTCAAACTTTCACCTTTAATATGTATACTATAATTAATAATATAAAATAATAACAATGTACAATTTTATATCAGAATTTCCTATACTTCTGCATAACATCTAATAGATTGGATGACAAGCAGATTCAACACCAGTGCAAACAATCTCAAGTCAACAATCTGCCCATTGTACACCAATAGTGGGAAAAAAGTGGCATTCAGGTCTTGGGTTACAAATATAATTGTTTTTTTTTATGTTTTGTTTTTTTTGTACTGTACTATAAAACTGATCCATCCAAAAATGAAAATTCTGTCAGCATTTACACAACTTTAATTTGTTCCAAACCCATAAGATTTCTGTTAATCATCGTAATATGGCAGGATATTGATAATATCTCTTATATTTCAGCCATATGTGCTAATTGCATGAGAAATTCCTGTGTTCTCCAATGTGACCCGCAATCATAAATTGTGTGACAGAACAAAACTTGGTGTTTTACTGCCTCCAATTGGTCATTTTGCCACAGTGAATTTTTTATTTATTTATTTATTTTGCTTTTTTGAATTGATTTGACATTTAGTGGATAGACATATTTTTAATAATACAAAATAATAATAATAAATACATATAATTAAAAACAAAAACAAATATTGGTTACACTTACCAAAAATACCTTTGCAATAACATGTCAAATAGCAGTCACTAAAGTATTAGTTTTATTATCTGCTAACACTTTCTGAACATATATTCTACTGATCTCAAGATAACTTTTTAATTTGGGGACCGTTTCTCACTATTATTTACTTATTAGCAGAATATTACTAGAATGTTGTCTGTTTATTAGTTAATTATTAATGGCTTATTTTGCATGAACATTTTTATATTTCAAATATTGTTGTTAATAGTTAGTTTAAGTTAGTCAGGTCCCCAAACTAAAGTGTAACCATTTATAAGTAACTACATACCAGCATATTCCATATAGAATACCAACAAACAACAAAATTGTCCATCAAAAACAATCTGGAATTATACAGTAAGACATTGGCAAAAGAAAATTGTTCAATGCTTTGTAGCGCAAGTTTGTGGTTTGGGCAGATTTTTTTTTTAGAATTATTGCATTTTTGCAGTGATAGGCAATTAAGAGGCTAATTTTATGATCTCTTGTTTTTATTTATTTATTTTTATTTTTTGTCTGGTATCGAATTTTGTTCACTTGTGCATCCTCTTATTATAACAAACAAAGTGCAGAGAAGATAATAAATAGGAAATTTGGGTAAGAATTCATAATATCTACACATTATGAATCATTTATTCAGCATTAGCAAATAGTAATTTTATTATTTTTTTAAGCATTAACTCCACATTAATAGATGTTTATAAGCAGTTGACACAGCTGCAGTTGATACAAATGCTGTATTCCTGATCTATAAGGACATGTATAATGTGCTTGATGTTTTTTCATACTTTAGTAATGTTTCATTTTTCATTACTAAATTAAGTATTTTATAGTTTACAAACCAGTTATTTAAGAACAGTTGGTGTTTATTTTAAAGATCATGCACAATGCTTAAGTAAATGATTAATAAACTATTAAAATTAGCATGTATATATCTTACTATTCAGGCATATATTAACTGATACTTTGTATATTAATAAACGCATTGTTGACTCAACTTCATCCAGTTTTGTGACCTAATTTAAAGTGACTATTTATGCTTTGTAAATGTCTAATAAATGACACTTAAAGGCTCGGTTATATTCTAAACAGGAAAAAAAAGAGAAAATAAACAACTTTATTAATTTCTGTTCATTCGAAGATACACAAATAAAACTGTATCAAATGAAAAATAAATCTTTGCAATCTTATCTAAAATAAAATGACTCTAGAATGAGAATGTGTTTGGATTTAACTCTTTTAGATACATAGTATGATATTATGGTTTATTTTATTTTCAGAAATAGTTTTGGAAGCAGGGCGCCACGGTGGCCTAGTGGGTAGCACGATCGCCTCACAGCAAGAAGGTCGCTGGTTCGAGCCTCGGCTGGGTCAGTTGGCATTTCTGTGTGGAGTTTGCATGTTCTCCCCGTGGTTGCGTGGGTTTCCTCCGGGTGCTAAATTATCCGTGGTGTATGAGTGTGAATGTGTGTGTGTGTGTGTGTATGAATGTTTCCCAGAGATGGGTTGCGGCTAGAAGGGCATCCGCTGCGTAAAAAAATATGCTGGATAAGTTGGCGGTTGATTCCGCTGTGGCGACCCCGGATTAATAAAGGGACTAAGCCGACAAGAAAATGAATGAATGAATGAGTTTTGGAAGCAATCTTTGCGCTTAACTAATGATATACGAAATTAAATATGTAGGGTGGCTTCAGTGGAGCAAGTTTCCACTGTTTCCTTACTCCCTGAAAGTAACGGTGTAAAAGAAAAGTAAAGAAAAATTAAAGAGGGCGAATGCAGGAGGCTCATTCTTTATCCTCGCAGAGATGGTCTGTTTAACCGTTTTCTTGCTAATGAAGTGTACAGTTTTTTCACTTACAAAGTCCACCATGTAAAAAGCAAATATGCCATGGCGTAATGTACTGTAACTGACTCGTAAAGGGAATGGAAGATGAGACTCTGTGGTTTAATGCATGTTATGCTCAAAATTCATTAAGAGAATAAGCACAACCCTTTTAGACTATGCATTGAGGCGCAAACATGCTCTTAATGCTTTCGCGCCGTAGGCTTTAGTAATTCCTAATTCATCCTCTGAAAATTAGCAGAACTTTTATAGGTTTGGAACATCACGAGGGTCAGTGAACAATCATTTAGACGATCTATCCTTTTCATCACCACCCCATGTTTAATTATTAAAATACAATAGCAAAAACGGGGAGATGGTGTGAATTTTCATATTGTAGACTGAAATTAAAACTTATTATACTATATTAAGTCTATACTACATCAAATAAAATGCTAAATTACATGTTAATGTTACACTATAGTGCCAAAGAGAACCACACGAACCTGTATTAAAAGCAGACAGACGTTGAAAAGATTCATTGAAAAGAAATAAAGTATCCAGTAAAATCAGAAGTCTGATAAATGTATCAGACTATGAGTTCAGTTTCAGTGCAGCTGGTCCGGGATCGCACTAAAAACTTCTACACCTGGAACTCAAACATGTCTGCTTGCTTCTTGGCCAGTTTGGCCACCTCGTCGCGGATGGCTTTGACAAGAGCTGAAGTGGAAAGGCTGCTGAGGGGGATTTCGGGGCTGATGGGATCTCCAGACTCTGTTAGACTCTGCTGGGACAGTGCGGTGGAGGACGAGGGCAGCTGGTCTGGACCACCTTGAGTGGCCTGGCGGTGATGCCACAGGAGGGGGCTACCCTGAGGATAGTGAGGGTGAGGAAAGGCCTCTGCGTAGCCTGGCAAGGGCATCTGAAACACAAAAAGGTTGACATTCAACAATGACCTGGGCTAAAGCCTGTCAGCTAGGGTTTATTGGTATTTTTATTGAGTCTTGATCTGTGCAGCAGTTGACCATTCTCTACTTTTTATAAAAAGGGAAACAATAGACAAATGCACAAGGACGACACTCACGATAAGGAAAACCAAAAGGATCTATTTTAAAGGAATATTAGTGACACTCCATTCAAACAAGTTTGAATTGTGTGGTTTGGTCATTTTTATAAAACTAATAATGAGTTATGAAATCATAAACACTCTGAACAAGGGTCACTTTGTCACCAGGGTTGGGCATAATTCAGAATGGGCCATTTTTATGAACCTAACCAAATCGAGTGTAAATTAGAATTTATCTGACATGCTTATAAATGAATTGTTTTATTTCTTTTAAAAGATAACTTGATGAATTATGATAAATTATACTAAATTATATACAAAAAATAAATACAAATTTAATACATACTGCTTTTCATGTTTTATCACAATAATTATTGAATTAAAAAACATACACAAATTTAACATTTAACAAATATAGAAATTAAATTTCTGACCAAATCTATTTATTAAATATTACATTAATTTAACAGTTCTATTGTTTCTATTGTCTGGTTATGGCATTTAGATATCTTGTTGTTTTATGTACAACAGAAATTTATTTTTATTTTTTTTTAAGTTATTTTAGTTATTGCTGTAGAAAACTACATACAAATCTTGTTACACTTAAAGAGTTCAGATGCAAAACCCTCTAAATCCATCAGATCTCTTTTGTAAATGAGCATTTTCTAGCAGGCTCCATTGATTAGGTTCATAAGTTTCATTTTATAGATATTTTTTCAAAAATGTCACTTTAGATAATTATTTGTTTTTTAACAAGGGAAATTTTCTTTCGCATCAAAACCAGTTAAATCCACTTGTGCTTTTTTTGCAAAAACCTCTAAATCCACCATTGGGGCAAGACAGTGCAATTAGTTCACTAAAGAAAAAATCACTAAAGATGCAATTAGAAAATATTTTTACCAAACATAAAACACAATACATAAATACATCAAGTTGTGGTTCATTCCGCAGTGATGACCCCTGATGAACCAAGGACAAAGCAGAAGGAAAATGAATGAATGAAATCTGTCAAGTAAGTGGATTAATCAATAACATTAACAATCTGTGTTCTGATATTTGGGATTTAGATTTAGAAGTAGAGCAATGTACTGTAAACATTGCAAACTAAGCTTGATTCAAATAATGTATTCATTATTTTCATATAACTTTCAAATAATCTTTCATAAAAACCGAGTTGCCGTGTAATGTATAGTAAAAAGACTCGTTCAAAGTAGCATCGCTGCGCAAAAGCATGTTAAGTAATGTATGCTACACTTTGACTGTACAGTGTGGATTATTTTTCTTATAATGCACTGAGTTTTGAGGTACGGAACGTTTTCATTTGCACCACTGACAGTCAGACAGACTCGTGCAGTACATCAAACTCCATCTGTTAAAATCTAAATCGAAAGTGGAATAAAACAGTCTCCTCATAAAAGCTGGCACAGCGTGCTGCTACATTGAAAATATATGATTCGATGCTCGCCTTCTGATTGGTTCTTGGGATATAGCGGCTTTTGCTGCCAAAGGCAAGTGGTGTTTAGCAGCTTTTGCCAACAAACTGTTATTTCTGAATGTGCTGACGCTGGGATTTAGATGATTGAAAGCAAAAATATTTGTTGAACGTAGTACTTGCCTAAAGCATTCACTCAATGGCATTAGCACATTTTTGGCAGAAGTGGCATTTAGAGGCTTTTGCATCTGAATTCTTCACTTCTTTTAATACAGTGTGTTAATGTAATTATACCTTTAAAAACTGATGATGCAATTGTGCACCCTGTAGTTATAGATTAAGAATAGGATAGGTTTATAATTTGACATTCTTTTTAATAGCTTAAATTAATGTTACGTTTTGTTGTATGAACACCCTACGAAAAACAAATAAGGAAATATCAACTAGGAGATTTTTTACTTTTTATTTTGAAGAACATTTGTATGAATGCAGCCCCTGCTGTAAAAAGCTCTAATTAGGTTATATACATTCCATTCCATTCCATGTACAACAATTCTGTCTGGTTCTTGAATCTGATTGGCTGATAGCTGTGCGGTATTCTGCAAATAACAGCACTCATACAGCCTCTTCACCCTTGTGTTTTGCTCCGCCCACATACAGGGACAAGCAGAGCACACTCTACAGTTTGACAAATATTGTAGCTGTTGGACAACATAATGCACTTTTGAGCCTTTTTAAGTGAAGAATGCAGTTTATTTAAAAGAATAGTGCTAGTTTGTAAAAAAAAATTATCATTTCGGAGATTCAGTGCATCAGCTGCCATCAGCCCGTCATACTGAGCAGAACCAAGACGATTTACACTTTCTGCCACAAGATGGTGACAGAGACCGCATAATATGTCCTTATAAAGGGAGAAAAACTCAGCGTTTTCTCAACATAAGTTTCAACCTATAGCTGAACAAATCATTATAAATCAGGTGAGTGACATTCTAAGTAATAATACCACAGAAACTGGCAGTGTTTGCTCTTGCTTTTTCGGGGTTAATTATTGTGATCTCCCAATTGCAACAGAGAAAAATTGGGAAATCTCTCTAGACTGATGGCATTTCATTCCGTTCAGCCTTATAATCTTAAAATGTGAGCAAAATCACCTGTTTTGTCATCACTTAAGCTAGAGATTCTTTCAAATACTAGCTTTAAAGTGACGTTGGTGAACTGGTGGCAATGCCTGCTGCTGTTCTGACGTCAGCTGCAGATGTGAATGAGTGGCAAAAGAAAGTAGTTCCTTGTACAAAAGTGTTTTTGAGACTCCGTGTTTGATTTATTTTTTTATATATATATATTTTTATATATACACACAATTATGCTGTCGAACTGTTGTATAATCGCAAGATCACACTTATAGCAGTGAGGTATGGCTGTATATTGGCACTGGCAGGGCACTAAGGCACTTGGCCTGCGGCCTCGAGCCAACACATGCCTCCTACCAGTGCCGATATACAGCCATATCGCACTGCTACTCGTGATATTGCTCAAATATATATTTTACGCATTTTAATTATATTTCAGTTTAAAATCAGGCATTTTAAAGGTATTTACAGCTCGATTCTGAATGGCACGCAACCCTTCTTGTGACAGAGGAAAGAAAGAAAGAAAAGAAGAGAAGTAAGTGTTCATTTGAAGAAATGTGCTCAACTACCCCATGAATTTGTTGTTTCCACTCAACGTCAGCGATAAATTCAGTTCAGCAAATGGTTTCTAAATGACTCTGGTTCTGCAAAAAGACACTGTGTGAATGCAGGCACACAAACAGGGATAAGAAGGACAATCCAAAAAGACGAGTCTTACGCCCAAGGGCAGGTCACATGATCTGACAATACGTTGCACAAATTCAGAACAATGTATCCACCTTTTTCCTATATCCCATGATGCTTTGTGTGACTTATGGCTAGTAACTTCCATTCAACTGTTTTAAAAACTAAGAACCATTAGGTGTCATTATTCTCCTGACAGTTCATCTGTCCAAAATGAATAGGTAACCTATTGGAATGAACAAATTACTTTCAGCAGACAATCAATAACCACAACATTTCAAAAAAGGACTTTTGACAAATTGTGCGTGTCAATAGTAGGCTATTTATGCTATACACTAAAAAGATTTTTGTAAAATTGTTGCAAACTATTAATAATGATCAAATTAATTTGTCTGTTTAAATTCAGCCAAAATAAATTGTTGAAAAAACCACTGGCCATAAAAATGTAATAAATCCTCATAAAGACTTCATTCATTCATTCATTCATTTTATTGTCGGCTTAGTCCCTTTATTAATCAGGGGTCGCCACAGCAGAATGAACCGCCTACTTATCCAGCATGTGTTTTACACAGCGGATGCCCTTCCAGCTGCAACCCATCTCTAGGAAACATCCCTAGATTCTCATTCACACTCATACACTATGGACAATTTAGCTTACCCAATTCACCTGTACCGCATATCTTTGGGCTTGTGGGGGAAACCGGAGAAATGCCAACTGACCCAGCCGAGGCTCGAACCAGCAACTTTCTTGCTGTGAGGCGAACGTGCTACTCACTATGCCACCGTGGCGCCCTAAATCCAAACAATAATAACATTATTATTTTTATAATAATAATAATTATTATTATTATTATTATTATTATTATTATTATTATTATTATTATTATTATTTATTATTATTATACCATATTACTGACAGCTCTGGGTGCCATGGTGGTGTAGTGAGTAGCACGTTCGCCTCACAGCAAGAAGGTCGCTGGTTCGAGCCCCGGCTGGGTCAGTTGGTATTTCTGTGTGGAGTCCTCCCCGTGGTTGCGTGGGATTCCTCTGGGTTCTCCGGTTTCCCCCACAAGTTCAAAGACATGTGGTATAAGTAAATTGGGTAGGCTAAATTGTCGGTAGTGTGTGAGTGTGTATGGATGTTTCCCAGAGATGGGTTGCACCTGGAAGGGCATCCGCTGTGTAAAACAAATGCTGGATAAGTTAGCGGTTCATTCTGCTGTGGCGACCCCAAATTATTAAAGGGACTAAGCCGACAAGAAAATGAATGAATGAATGACAGTTCTAACTCAATGTTGTTTATTCACTTTAAAACTGCCCTGAATGTAAAGATTTAGGAGTTTGGTGTCATTGCATTTTGGCTTATACTTTTTGGCTCATATTATTTTAAATGGCAGGAGGCTTACATGAACATAACAGAGAAACATTCATTCATTAATTTCTTTTCGGCTTAGTCCCTTTATCAATATGGGATCGCCACAGCGGAATGAACCACCAACTTATCCAGCATATGTTTTACGCAGCGGATGCCCTTCCAGCCGCAACCCATCTCTGGGAAACATCCAGACACACTCATTCACACTCATACACGACAGACAATTAAGCCTACCCAATTCAACTATACCACATGTCTTTGGACCTGTGGGGAAAACAAGAGCACCCGGAGGAAACCCGAGGAAAATTATCAAGGTTTTTTTTTTTTTTTGTCTTAGCTTGTCAATAAACTATGGCTGAGTGTATTACAGTTTTTCTCCATTGGTTTGGCTCATTTCTTGAAACAGAAATTACATTCTCAAAATAACATGGACAAACCTCGAAACTACTTGGCAATTGTTCACAACAGTATTGCATTTCTCATTCAGTTCATCAAATTGCAAATATCTAAGTACATCTTTGCAAATGATTAAGTACAGATAGCCTACATTTAGCACAATTTCCAAGTGAATAGATCTTGTTGATCTAAACTGATTGGTAATTCTCAGTCTAATGGTTGTTCTCTCCAAAATGTGTCAGAATCATTTTATTGTATCTGTCATTACATGCACAATAGTCTGTCCAATTGTCAAAATTAGTCAAGACCATAATTTCATGAATACCATACAGTAGGTGAATCCTTGGAACATTTGATTACAATTTATTACAGAAATGGACAGCCAAGGGACAAAGATGTGGCCGTAATATTATTGGCCACCGGGCCACAGTGAATGTCTCAGGCCTAAGATGGCGTAATATAATTATGGTGCAATATAACTCTGTGTGCTGCCATATCTGAGAATGGTGTGGCTGCTCACATCCCCAGTCCTGGCCTATACAATATACAGAAGCTCCTCATCTTCGTGGACCACCTTCATTTTGATTTGATCCCTGAAAATTAGAGAGGTCTCGTGGTGCCTCACCTACCACACTATGTGAAGAACAGCGAAGAACTGTTATCAAACTCCAGCTTTATTTATAGCACTCTAGATTTTTTGTTTGTGTGTTTATATCACGGTTTATTTTGCTGTATACAGTTTCTTTTCCCTCTAATATTTGGAAGTTACTTTGTGTGTGGTTGATCATTACAGTAGAAAAAGGAGTTACCATTTCCTGCAATGTGTGACACCAAACCTTGGAGGCTACTCTTACCCTAAAATCCTGTTTCTTTTTTCAGTTTTATACACCATTGTATTCTGTTAGCTGGACAAAAACAGTACAGTAACCATTATCAATGAAGGACTAGGCTAAGACTGTAAGGTGGACATGAGGGATATTTTAGTTGTCCTTTGCCATAGTGACAAAACATCTAAAGATTTTGACTTGCAGTGCTTACACAATGCCAAAGGGACGAAGCATTTTGGGGGCACTGACTGTTTAAATGAGAAGGAAATTTAGTTTTGACACATAAGTGAAATGTTTTTGGAGAGATGAGAGCTGTTGCAAGTGAGCTATAATGTTGTGCTAAACTGCAACACTGTTTTGCCAAATGATCCTAAAATTTTGAGAATGTAATTTCTGTTTGAAGAAATGAGCCAAACCAATGGAGAAAAACTGTAAATGCTGCTCTATCTGAATGCAGGTGGATATTTACTGCTGAATACAGAGCCTACTTTACTGCCAAGACATACTACAGTGCTCAGCACAAATGAACACACCTCTCACAGATCTGTCTTTTAAATGTTTTATATGATTCTATACAACAATATATTTCTGTATATACATTAGATTAGTCAGTACCAAAGCCAAAATTGGAACTCATTCATTCATTCATTTTCTTTTCGGCTTAGTCCCTTTATTAATCCGGGGTCGCCACAGCGGAATGAACCGCAAACTTATCCAGCATTTATTTTACGCAGCGGATGCCCCTCCAGCCACAACCCATCTCTGGGAAACACATCCATACATTCTCATTCACACATACACTATGGACAATTTAGCTTACCCAATTCACCTGTACCGCATATCTTTGGACTGTGGGGGAAACCGGAGCACCCGGAGGAAACCCTCGCAACCACGGGGAGAACATGCAAACTCCACACAGAAATGCCAACTGGCCCAGCCGGGGATCGAACCAGCGACCTTCTTGCTGTGAGGCGAACGTGCTACTCACTACGCCACCGTGGCGCCCAAAATTGGAACTAATCTAACTAATAAATTTAAGATCATGGTCCATAAATTAACCTAATTATATAATATATTGGGGGAATATATAAAATTCATTCATTCATTCTTTTTTCAGCTTAGTCCCTTTATTAATTCGGGGTCGCCACAGCGGAATGAACCGCCAACTTATCCAGCGTTCGTTTTACACAGCGGATGCCCTTCCAGCCGCAACCCATCTCTGGGAAAAATATATAAAATAACAGATCAATAAACATGAAAAATCAAGGGAAACATAAGAATATAAAGATGTTATGTAAACAAACCCTTATAATAATGAATATAACTGTTTAATTGAATGGTTTTGCTTAAATATACCAAAAATAATTGTCTATATTCACTGAAAAATGGGTAAAAATATACATTTTTAAAAGGGAGTGTACTTATTTATATACCTCTTACTTGAAGTCATCTGTTTCAGTCAATTTGAATTGAAGTTCTCTAAGCCCATAATTAGACACACAACCATCACTTGTTGGAAAAAAAGGTGGATAGAGGCACATGTGACATACCAGTTCTGCTTCCTTTGGTTGCAGTCCATGAGGTTTACACCGCATTCAATTGTTTTAATGATACATGCATTGTAACATTGAGGTGTTGGGATGCAACCCAGTTTGTGAAGCAGAATTGGATACCTCATAGAGGACTGTGTGATGGATGCATTCTTACTGATTCGGCCCACTGAGGAGGCACATCCTCGGGTTCAGGTGGGTAGGACATCCAGGAAGGGCTATGATAGGAGGAGGGTGGTGTGGAAATGAAATATCCCGTGTATCCTGGACGGGTGGCTGGGATGGCGTACACTGCTGTCATGGGATTTCCTGCAGGATAAAACAAGAGTTCAGGGTGTGTTCAAAATTTAAGAACCTTTTTTTTAATTGCTTAAAAACGTGAACAGCTTCAACAAAACTTTTTTCCAGGCCTTCCCAGAATTCCATAGTCTTATAAGTAGGGCTCATGAAATCTGCACCCACAGAAATCTACAGAAAATGGCATTTTTCTACTCATGCAATGTGCAAATATACAGTATTTATTCAATTTTTATACTAATTTCAGTCAAAATACTGAAACATATGCAAATGTGTATATGGTTTGTGTACAATCCAGTTTGTAAAGTAACATTTGCTGTCTTTTAGTAGATATATTATAAGAGATTTACTGTAGTGTTTACCAAAAATATATATAAAATAATTAGTAGTTCTAATTGGGGCGACACGCTCAGTGTGGCTCAGTTACTAGCACTGCCACCTCACAGCAAGAAGGTCACTGGTTTGAGTACTGGCTGAATCAGTTGTCATTTCTGTGTAGAGATTGCATGTTCTCCCTGTGTTTGCGTGGGTTCGGGTGCTCCGGTTTCCCCCACAGTCCAAAGACATGCGCTATAGGTGAATTGAATAAACTAAGTTGGCCATAGTGTACTGTATGTGTGTAAAAAAGTGTGTACGGATGTTTCCCAGTACTGGATTGCAGCCGCAAATGTGTTCGCTGTTGTAAAACATATGCTGGATAAGTTGGTGGATCATTCCGCTGTGGTAACCCCTGATGAATAAAAGTACTAAGCTTATTATATATATAAAGTCCATAAAAGTCAGTGATTCAAATGAGTGGCATTACTTTGGTCTACTTTTGTCTGCTTGCCATATCATGTTTTTCATAGGGAAAAGAATGACAATGCAATCAGTTGGGTAAATTGGTAATTATATAATCTATAGCCATATTTTGTTGCTTTGGCAGAGAAAAAAAAGTTACTATCTTAGATACTACACACAAATTGGAGCCCTAAATGTGCAATCAATCAATGAAAGAATGAATGAATCAATCCCTCACTCACTCACTTACTCACTCACTCACTCACTCACTCACTAACTCAATCAATCAATCAATCAGTTGAATTGTGACTGACATCATTACTATGTTGTTTGCAAACCAGAAATAAAAATATATATAAATTGTTTACAGGAATAAATAGTGCACACGCATCCCTATGTGACCGCACAGACTAACCTGAGTGGTTGGGAACGGGCTCAGTGGTGACAGGTGGGAGTGGCGCTCTGCTGTTTGGCATATAGGGGGCACTCTCATGCTGACTCGACACTGATGACTCAGAGCAAAGAGCCTTTGGACCAAGATCAGAAGATGACCTAAAGGACATGGCAACAATGTCACGCATGCATTGACATAATTTCACCAGCAGGGGACAGTATTGATTCACCAGCAAAGTCTTTAGAAAATGAACATGACACTTATATAGTTCGTAAATATATATATATATAGACACATGATGAAAACAAACTTGATGAGGACAAATTTTCATGAGCTTTTCATGAGCTTTGATTTTGTTATAATTTTGTTATATCAAAAATAATAATAATAATAAATCACATTATTTATTTGCTCATGTTATTTCAATTGAGTTCATCACCCTAGCATATTCAGTAAAATCATATAAAGTGAATGTTTTTACTATTAAGTTTAAAAAAAAATAATAATAAGGAAAATAAGCACACTTAATGTATGAATGAATGTATAAATAAAACCTTCTGATTCCATAGAGCAGGGGTCAACAAACTTGCTCCTGGAGGGCCGGTGTCCTGCAGATAAGCTCCAACCCCTATCAAACACACTTAACAACCTTATTAAGGTCTTACTAGGTATACCTATATCAATCAGGTAGGTCTGTTAAGGCAATTTGGAGCTAAAACCTGTAGGGACACTGGCCCTCCAGGACCGAGATTGGTGATGAGGAACAAAGCAATATTTCATTTTTAAATCAAATTTGGTAAGATCCAAATGGTTTTAAAGGGTATAAACTTAGCGTTATGGGATGCTATGCTTCAATATGCACAATTAAAATGCCAAATATATACCAAACACATGAATAAGATAAACATTCTGTACATATGGACTGCTTTATTGGAACTTTTTTATACATACTGGAGATTTTTACAGCTTGCCAACTTTAAAAATCCTCTTTATTTTATTTTATTTTATTTATTTATTTATTTATTTATTTATTTATTTATTTATTTATTTATTTATTTATTTATTTATTTATTTATTTATTTATTTATTTATTTATTT
>CAIGQQ010037491.1:3020520-3056071 GCA_903798035.1 Danio albolineatus | reverse complement strand
GGACGGACGGACGGACGGACGGACGGACGGACGGACGGACGGACGGACGGACAGACAGACAGACAGACAGATAGATAGATAGAGGAATTGTTATTTTGCACAAATATGGACTTTTGATCTTCATTGATTTTTCGTTTTTATGAAAAAGACCGTGGTCTTCCTTTGTATATTTGAGAGTCACTGTCCTTAGATGTTTTCGTTGAAGACAAATTTGTTCTGTTTAGCATTTGACGTATTCAAAGTAATGCTTGATGTAGGAATTTTGTTTTTCATTTATTGTTTGTACTTTGTTGCCCATGTCATTTCAATATTTTACATGTCTGCGTGTTCTGTGAAGCACTTTGCTATATAAATAAAGAAGTTGAAGTTGAATAAGTAATGTCCATTTTTGCTTTCAGCCCTAAAATCTGCAAACCACTGTTAACAATAAGCAAGTGAAAACAATAAAAGACTCATCAAGACTCATTTCAAAAATAAACTACACCTGCACCCAAGCCAATCCCAACACATCTCTACTATTCTGTTATGACCCATGATTTAGATACTTTCCATTTCATCCTAAATTACCATTTTCATTTGAAATCTTTTCATAACATGTCCTGTAAGCTTTAAAATGCAGTTCAATGAGTGCTGCTGATTATCTTTAAGATTATGTATAAAACAAATTATGTAAATCACATTTCCTTTCTGACTCTCTTCTGTATCCCAAGCTATTTTAAACATAGAAATACTAATAAAATACACATATAAGAAGAGGTATAGTAAATGGTTCACAGTCCTGGCTGGTTCAACCATGTGTGAGCTGTGTTTATTTATTACACGTCTGAGCTGGACAGTGCCATTAAAAGCAATCCACCAAAATAATCTATCTGTGTTTGGTCTTTCACTATATGGTTTCTCTTCCACACATAAAGATAATACAGTAAAGTGCAATGGGTAAAGATGAAGCCTTTATACTGTACAGTATATCTCCCATCTTTAGTTTTAAAAGATGTTGTGCAGTTTTATGAGTATTGCCCTATGGTATGTCAGGTGCAACTGTGACACAGCATAAATCATTAAATCGATTATTGAATTACACCATTAGTGTCTCACTCAAAAAAGGTTAAAACACAGATTAAATAATTTTACTAAACTTATTTTCCATTGGTCTTAATACATGATGTAACTACAAAAGAGTTAAGCTTTAAATATGAAAATTATCGAAAGCTTATTTATTTATTTTTTAAATTTATTTAATTTAATTTGTTGTGGAAATTCATTTATATACATTATAAAGGTCTGTTCTTTTATTCTTCCATGGATGTACTGTTTATGTTAGGCTATATGTTACAACTTTAACATCTGCTTATCACCAGACAAGATCTGGATACATACATTGTGATTTAACAAGCTATATGTTCGGATGGGAGTTAAGACTAAAACATAGATGGTCAAAGGTCCAATGTGTGTGCGTTGATGTAGAGTAACTGTGATTCATTCTGAATGTCATTCATGACCTTGTGAGCTTAACAAACTAGATAAAAAGATAAACCTAATAAACCTTCTTTGCAAAGAATAAAACTTTAAACAACACTTTGGGTAAGAATTTGTCTTATTGACCACTGAGAGAGACAATAGCCACTACAATTTTTATTTTTATTTTTTGTAGTGAGTGAGGATGACTATAAATTTAAAAAGTGAAATTAATTTAACATGAGAACACAGTGCATCATTATATACCTAATAAGCTGACAGGTTGACGTGTTTACATGCAGAGTGAATTCTGTGGGGCAAAAATCTATCATTTATCTACTTGGATGTATAGCTAATGTTTTATTTTATTAATATGGTAGGCCTGTGGAATTTAGTCTTATACTCTTAGTTTATTGGCCTATCTAGATTCAACCATTTAAAATGGTTAATAAAAAATAAACTTTAAGAAACTATTATTATTTTGTTGCTTTCACACTTTGGGTTCTGCTTGCCTGCAAATATACGTTTTCTTTCCAACTGTTGAACTAAATTTGGCTTTTATACTGTATAACATGGTACTGTATCAATGCATTATGCCATGTTTAAACCATCTGTCTCACATTTATTTATAAAGAAAATATATACATCTGTAAATTAACAGTTTTCTATCATTTTATTTTTTATTATTATTTATGCTTTTGAATCACATTATGTAAAAAGTTAGAAAAGGTGACTTTTATGAACCATTTAACAGTTTAAATTGATATATTGTCTGGGTTGATGTTGTATTTTATGCTGCAAAAACCTTGTAACAAGCTGCCAGTACAATGTCTGTTATTTTACAGATTCATTTACTTATGTATTATTTCTTATACATTATATTATTTCAAATGACTAAAATGTAAATAAAAACCCCTTTGTTAAACTGTTGAGTTGAATTTTAAGCATCAAAATTAGACAGAGCAGAGATCAACTTCCCATTATGAAATTCACAACCATGAATAGACGGAAAACACAAAATATGGAAAGTGTTCATATGTTCATAAATTCATATGTCTCCTGTGGAAATGCCTTTCGCAATATATATATTTTTTTAATATCAACATATACAAAATATCACTTAAGACTTGCACAAAGTTGTAACGCTAACACACCTGTGCATGCCATTTCATATGTAAGCTACATTATATGCGTAATTAGCTGGATATAGTCTGCAATAGATTGCAGCCATTTCATTTACTACAATAACAGATACAGTTGAAGTCAGAATTATTTGCCCCCCTGAATTATTAGCTCCCGTTTATTTTTTCAACCCATTTTTAAAAATAATAGTTTTAATAGCTCATCTCTAATAACTGATTTAGTTTATTTTTCCCATGATGACAGTAAATAATATTTTACTAAATATTTTTCAAGGCACTTCTATACAGCTTAAAGTGACATTTAAAGACGCAACTAGATTAATTAGGTTAACTAGGCAGGTTAGGGTAATTAAGCAAGTTATTGTATAACGATTGTTTGTTCTGAAAAAAAAAAATAGCTGAAAGAGGCTATTAATATTGACCCTCAAATTAAAAACTGCTTTTATTCTAACCGAAATAAAACAAATAAGACATTCTCCAGAAGAAAACGGTTTATCAGACACACTGTGAAAATTCCCTTGCTCTGTTAAACATAATTTGAGAAATATTTAAAAAAGAAAAAACTAAATTCAAAGAGGGGCTAATAATTCTGACTTATATTCTGACGTATATTCCTATCTCTTTAATTTTTAAGCTTTCTTTATAAAATGCTGTGTTCAACTGGCAGTAACTCATTATTTAATTTGTTATTTTTACTGTATGATTATATTGTGTTTGTGTGGACAGCCCAAAATAGCAGAGGCCAACCTCTGCATAAAATATTCCAGAACCCCACCAATGAGATCAAGTGCAGCACATCACTACACCACATCACTACAATGATCTTCACTATTATAGCCAACAGAAACTATTCCCCACTGCAATCAATAGAACTAAAGCTATTTGTCAAACAAAACCAGACTGTAGGTGCCAAATCTACAAGAGTAGAACTCATAGCATATGGACAGAGATAAAGACTATCTGGCTTTATTTATTTATTGGTTTCTAAATGCTTAAAAAGAAGAATGTTCCACTTATTCTGTAAATAATTACTTTTTATGCTGAAAATGGGGAAGCTCTATTTCAAATACAAAGTGTCAGCATGTTTACAATCGCTGAGAGGTGCACACAGTCAGCATACAGTGAATTTCAGTTAATGAGATCTGGGACACAACTGCATGTTTAATGCTGAGTCTGTTCTGATAATGTTACACAGAAGCTTCATACTTACTTTATAAAGTTTTTTTTTTTTATTAATATGTGAGTCTGGACCACAGAACATGTCATATGTGTTTTTTGTGAGATTTATGCTTATCTAAAAGCTGAATAAATAATCTTTTTCGCGTTGGCACTGATGAAGGGGTTCCCAAACTTTTCAGCCTCCGACCACAAAATAGCAATTCCAGTGATTCGCGACCCACCATTATCCTGGAATTAGGTGGTATAAACATACGCTTATTGACTACACAAAAAATGCAACAGTCTAACTTTTTCTCAGAAAACATTCCAAAGATGCTGTTGACTTGAAACTTTCACCGGATGTTGGTAACAACCCAATAAATCAATATATTCAAAGAAATCAAATCTAATTAGTTTACAAATGAAGTTATTTGTAATACAATTACAAAAGTATTGAACACATGAAAGGGATGTGTAGAAATGTGGTGAAAGCCCAGACAGCAGCTGAAATCTCTCAGTAATTATTAAGTACTCAGTACTAAGTAATTAAGGACATTTCAGCAGGACAATGATCCAAAACACAGCCAAGGAAACTCACAAATGCTTTCAGAGAAAGAAAATCAAGCTGTAGAATGGCCCAGCAAATCCCCTGACTTGAATCTAATATAAAATACAAATTAAAAATCAGATCTGATAGATGAGACACAGAGAACAATCAAGATTGTTTCACTCTGTTGAAGTCTGTTAAGTAATGATATATAGTTGTAATTTAATCTAATGAAACTGGTGGGCACTTGTGGGTGCATTTACTGCACAAGTGTCTTAATTTTGAAGACTGCCACTTGGAGATCATCCTCTATGTTCAGTTGTGTATGATTTAAAAAAAAAATCTTGATAAAAAACTTGTATATTTAATGTATGTGAGTGGCCAACGCTATCTCACTGCAATTCGTAACTTTTGATTCAGTGGCTAATTCGTATGAATTTGTACGATCTAATTCAAACAATTTAGTACGATTTGCTCATAATGACGTTGGGTTTAGGGGTGGGGTTGGGTGCCACGCCTTCTTTTTTAAAATTGTAAATTTTCGTATGACTGAACTCTAAACACTAAACTGGCAAAACGTAAAATGCTTACGTTTTCTCGTGAGATCAGGCTGGAGTAGCTTAAAGGTACAGTATCAAGGTTTATCATGGTGCCATAAAATCAATCTGCTGCAACTGAAGCTATTGATGTGTCAGTAATATAATGTAAACACCTCAATAGGTCACATGGGGTTTTTTGCATGTTTTTTTTTTTTTTATGTAACAATAAAATAATATTTTTATCTGATGTAGGTTATGGACAAAATATTTGGTAATTCATATAGTTTAACAATATTTATTTGATTTTTGGAAATCACCCCATCCCTGGATCGGCTGGAAATTAACCTGTCCCACGACCCCCACTTTGGGATCCACTGGCCTAGTGATCAGTGTGCCAACATATAGCACAACTGAGATGCATCCTAAGCTCGAGTTACAACTTGCAGATCTTTCCCCATCCAATTCCATCCTCTCTTTATAAAATTCTATCCTCTCATTTACCTTCTGTCACTATTTACTTTTCTATCATAATAATTCCTATCAAGACAAAAATGACAAAATAAAACGTTAAATAATAATCTTTTGTTAGGATAATGCAATATTTAGCAGATATACAACAACTGTTTGTGAAAATGTGGAATCTGAAGGTTCAAACTAATGAAAATACTGTGAAAATCATGTTTAAAATGTCCAAATGAAGTTCTTAAAAAATACATATTACTAGTCAAATATATTTTGATATATGCATTGTAGGAAATGCATATAGAATTATCTTTACTTAATATTAAAAATAAGAGTGGTTTTGTGGTCAAAGGTCACAAATAAGTAACAGACATCTAGTCTGTTATATTCTTCATTCTCATCAGCAATCAAAAACTTGTGCTTTTGTTTCAATAGTGACAAACTTGGAATATATATTTATTTAATTATTGCATAAGATCAGCGATTGTTTTATTTGAAAAACAAACCAAAAAGATTTCTGGCACAGAAACAAATTGAGTACAGTAGCAAGCGGTAATGATAAATTAAATAAAAACCAGCAAGCAAATATCAACCCATTCTCAACTTCACCCAATAACAACAAAACAATATTATTTTCAGTGTTACATAACTTGAAAACTGCTTTTATCCAAATCTGCTGCTGCTGCACCTTTTTGTTACTAATGCTTTTTTTTATAAAGAACACTCACATCATAGCCACTGTTTCGGATCCCCTTTCTGGGTCTTTCTCTCATGACCAGAAGATCCATCTCTGTTCCTCCAGGACTGGGACTGTTTAGAGACTGTCTGCTGCGATGTGTGGGGTGACTCACCTGAGAGGGTCTGAAACAATCACACATAGAGGGGGAAAAAAATACATTCAGAACAGTAACCTCAAATTCTAAAAATACATACACACTGCATGTGTACATGACAACTGTCAAATTAAATGTGTAAGGCCTATAAACCTTATTTTGTAACCTTATCTTTATGTAACTTTTTTTATTATCATTTTAAGAAAACTGAAAAAACAATGTGTGAAATTGAAGTCATTGTGAAAGAAATAAGAGCATCAATTAAAAGCTGCTGTTCAATATTTTTGTTTTGTTTAGTTTTTTTCTCCTTTAGAACATTTAGCTTCAGATTTTAATATATCAGTTCAAATTGTCAACAAAAATATGCAGCTCTGGTATGATGGATGACATGGTACCTTATGGAACGCAACGGAAATACAAACCCGTGTAAAAGAGAGATTTGTAAGATCTTCATAGGAAGAAAAACTCTGCTCTGAGAAAAATCATCTGGGAGCTGATAAGAAATACTTTAATAAGCACAAAGATTGATTCGCTGTGTAGGCAACTTCATCAGATTTCATCATTCTGAGTCCCACGTCAGAGCTATGAGCCGGTCAGACAGCAGATCACAGTGAAAGAGAGGTTAGCACTTCCATAGAGGAAATCGTCCAAAATAACACACTTAACTTTAAGAACTCACTGAAGATGTAAAAGTTACAATAAGTGTCATCAGCAGTTTTAAAAATGTATAAAGGGCCTTAGAGGCCCATTAGAGATGCTATGAAACAGCGTTAAACCAGGAGTGCTAAAATTATACAACGACTTTCAGAGCAGTTCACTTTAAAAGATAAATAAATAAGCAAATAAATAAATAAATAACTAAAATAAATAAATAAAGCGGGCCTCACGGTGGCGCAGTGGGTAGCACAATCACCTCACAGCAAGAAGATCGCTGGTTCAAGCCTCAGCTGGGTCAGTTGGCATTTCTGTGTGGAGTTAGCATGTTCTTGCCGTGCTCCGTACCCCACAAGTCCAATGACATGCACTATATGTGAAGTGGGTAAGCTAAATTTAACCTAATGTACAGTATATGTGCGAATGAGTGTGTATGGACACATGCTGGATAAGTTGGCGGTTCATTCTGCTGTGTCAACCGCAGATTAATAAAGGGACACAGCCAAAAATAATATGAATAAATAAATAAATAAATAAATGTGGCAAAGAGGCTGAATGGAGGAGGATCGTTCTTTATCCTTGCACGGTAGATGTTATCCTCTCGCTGTTTTCTCAATAGTGAATCATTTCCAATTAAGTCCACCATGTAAATAGCAAATGTGCCATGGTGTGACACAACTAACTCTTAAAGGGAGATGAGGCTCTGATTGGTTTAGCTCAAAACACACCCATAATTCATTAAGAGAGTAAGCACACGCCTGTTAAACCAAGCGCCAGCGTGCAGAGTGTATTTTTCCTCTTCTTAAAATAGCTCATGTAAATTTTGACACACCCTTAATGCTTAATCGTTAATGCCCAGATCGGTAAAATAGAGCCCTATGATATTATTTTGTTTTTGTTAAGAGCTGGTTTCTAATTAAAAAGTGTCTAATCGTTGTCTTTTTTGACTACTCCTCTCAAGTTATTTCATTTTACAATCAACTCTTAAAGAGATTAAACCTGAAAGAAAAATTATCTCTCATTATTATTCACCCTCATGCTGTTACGAATCCCAAAAAAAATCATTGTTCAATTTTTAAACAGCAAGTGTCCTAAAAATTTCAGTGTCCAGAGAAATATCATGTGTCATCAGTGGCTTAATGGTATCTTTTCTCAATCTCCCTAATTCAAACCAAAATATCATGTCAGCAGATGTCAGCAGTGCAACACCTAGCCCTGTCTTGAAATGATCTACTGAAGAGAAAAAAAAATAATAATAAAATTGTCAAGCATGTCATTATTTATTTATTTATTTTTATTTTTTCAAGCGGCAATCTCCCGCTCTCCTCTCGTGGAACTATTATGAAACTAACTGAAACAATTCATCGAAAGGCCACTAGGGCTGGCACATGTTAGAATGTTAAAATGGCAAGTATTTAGAAGTAATTACTTTTCCTTCTGTAGAAAAATGTCATAAGAACCATGCTAAGTGGCTTACTGTATTACAACAATGTTTTTAAAAGACCAAACACAGTATACACTTTACTGATATACTGTAGTTTACATACCAAGCACATCAGAAAACAAAGAAAAGACCTATATAAACAAAATGCAAGCAGGCATCTCTAGCTCCGTTCACGCCCGGCCTCTTTGCCCATTTTCGGCTACCCCGGAGTTATGCGTGGTCAGCTTGACGACACACGGACAAGATGTTGACGGTTGGCCCCACCCATTTATAGCTTCATATGTGCTCTTTAGAAACGTATGTAGATGTGTTATAGACTTTTTCAAGTACTTTTTACAGCCTACAATTTTTGAGCACAAAAGTATTCTTGTAGCTTCATAAAACTATGGTTGAACCACTGATAAAACATGGGCTGTTTTGAGGACTTTGAGGATGTTAAAGATCCTATTATATTTCTGGGCTCTGAATGTTTTGGGAAAGTTTCCTTTTTGTCTATGGAGGGTCAGAGAGCTCTTGGATTTAATCTAAAATATCTTCATTTGTGTTTCAAAGATGAACGAACATCTCACTGGTTTGGTTTGGATTGACATGAGGTTGAATAATTAATGAGAGTTTTTTTGGATGACCTTTAAGTATTCCAATACATGTCAGTAGTCCCCTACAACTAAGGCATGATGAAATGGGAAGCTGGAAGCTGTAGAACGATAGGCTCTTCTTCATTATACAACAAGCAGCAAATTACATGAGGCTTGACAGAGTGCCAATGGATTTAGAAAGGAAATTAAATATTTAAACTGAGACAAAAATCCAAAGCGAGGTCATTTCGCTCAGCAAATGAAACTGAGCAAGGGCAGTGCTGGATAACTGATCCAGTCGTGTCTGTGACAGCAGCTTTTGTGTCTACTTCTGAACTCCTGGGGAAAGAACAACAGACATTTCTGAGCACACTGTTTTCATCATCACGGCTCATGATTGCTAACAGCTAGTCGACAAAGCTCTCTGCATATTGATTACTATATGCTGGTCCTTTGCCAAATGTTCCATCTTTCAGTAGAGCAAGAAGAAGAAAAAAGACTGCTGGGTAGATTAGTCACAAGTTCTAGGCTGTTAGTTAAGTTTTACTCTTAACAGTTTAGCATCTAGGACTTTATTCATGGGGAGAACCATTTAATCTATACAATAATAAACTTAAAGTCTGTGTGGAATTTCCAAATTTACAATGTTAATTTGTTTTTAGTTTTTCATATTTATACTCAAATTTGAACACATTAAGCCTGGTTTATACTTCTGCGTCAAGTGATTGGCGTGAACCACAGCACCTACCTTGCGCGTTGCCGTGCATTTATACTTCTGCATGCTGTATGTGCTGCTCTGCAATAACACTTCCAAAATGCTAACTAGTAGTAGGTTTTTATGTTCCTGTGTCGAGTTTCTTCGCTGGTGTTTTTTTTTTTTTTTTTTTTTTGAACGCTACCTTAATGTACAAGTGGCTCAAACTAGTGGTGGGCAAAGCGAGGCTTCATGAAACACTGAAACAGTCGAAGCAAATGTGTTAAAGCTTCGAAACTCACTTTTATAGTGACACCTAGTGGTCATTTTCCTGTGTATTGCACTGGAACAGCTTCAGCAAAGAACCAGTTGAGCAGATTGAGGTATCAAGCCCCACTTTGTAGGATTGAACATTCCAATGGTTTAGTGGAGCGGTTAGGTTTCCTGTCTACCATGCAGGGATAATGGGTTCAAAGCCAGGTTAATACAGCTATTTTGAAATGCTTTAATATCAGTTGAAATTGCTCTGTTCTTGTATCGCTTTGTTTTAACAATGGTCTGACCATCAAATAAACACAAATATGTCTTGTTTTGGTCATAAAACAGGGTTGTTGCTAGATCAGACATGGTTCTGGCCGGAAGTTAACAAGGGTTATTAATAGCATTAATTAAATTTCCCATTTATTGCATTTTATTAGTGTTTACCCAAAATTTAAACCCAACCATCACAGTACTGTGAAAATGTTAATTATTGTTTTACAGTGTTACAAAAATGATGCTATATTGATGCCGTATCCGCAGCTGTATCCTGTCTAGACTACACCATAAAACAGTAACATGATTAAAATACTCACTCATCTCATCTTTATTTCTATAGCGCTTTTACAATGTAGACTGTGTCAAAGCAGCTTAACATAGATGAAGTTCTGTAAAAATTAGCATCGTTTACAATTTTGGTCATGTGTGTTTCGTTTCCGGCATGTGTTGTAAGCAGTATGCGTTGACCAATCACAACAGACTGGGCTAATCATTAACCAATTTGAGTAAAATAGACTCCTGAATATTGGGATTAATAAAGATCTGATTCTTGTCCAAACAGTTTCAATTAAAATACATAAAATCATGATTTTTGGAGTATTTGTACAAATCGGGATTCGAACCCAAAAGTCATTTGAAGCACTGTAATGTCATGGTTACTTCCGTAACCCACGTTCCCCGAATAGGGAACGGAGACGTGTGTCTGAATCTCAGACAATGGGAGTTGTCAGACGACCAATCACTTCTGAAGATAAGAAAACGGGCCAATGAAATGACAATTGCATTGGCGGAGCTTCGCTCCACAGCTGAACCTGATGAGCTCGTTAGGGCTATATCAGTCAGCTGCGGAGGAGCTCCTTCAGAATTGCCTGCTGAAGAGCCGATCACTCAGCTCCCAGCTGGAGACTCAGGTGCTGTGGCAGAGGAGACACACGTCTCCGTTCCCTATTCGGGGAACGTGGGTTACGGAAGTAACCATGACGTTCCCCTTCATATGGGAACTCCGACGTGTGTCTGAATCTCAGACAATGGGAGACTGTATGGAAAACGCCACAGCAGCTAAGCCCGTCACGCTCCTGATGTGCAGATTGCCAAGCAAAGCGTGAGCGCACTGACATCACCAAAAGCGCAACCTTCCAACGTCCCTAGGCCCTTAATTACCATTAACATGGGAATAATTATTTTATTATCGGGAGTCGTAATTTGCCTTCACCTAGCTAATATAGACTAGGAATTTTTTGAATACGACAGTACGTTGGGAAAGCGTCAGTCCCCGAAGGGGGAGGACGCTGCGGAGGTCATCTGCTACCCTCCAAGGGGGAGCTCGATGACAACAAAACATATGGACTAGCCCTAATTAGGGGGAGTACTACATACGATAGGCTGGTTAGCTGTTAGGGAAGACACGGGACCACCTAAAAAAGGGGGGAACACACCGTGGTAGAATGCATATGGCATCACCAAAAAAGGGGATTGCACATAGCTGGCACCGAACCTCAGTATGCGGGTTGACCACAAGGGGGCATACCAGTACAACACACTGAGCCATGCACTTGACTCCTCCGCTGAGTCAGGTGCTGGGGGCCTCGGAGGAATTCTCTAGGGTTTACCTGAAAAGGGAAACTTACTAGTAGAATAGAAAAAGCGCACGCATCTCCGGGTTAGGGAGCCTGGCGCAGCAAGCGTTTGTTGACACAGAGCTTAATTTCCTCCCAATTGACCGGGGTAATCCGGTAACTGGTAGGAAACCAACTCTACTCGAGGATATAATCTCGAATGTGTTAGGTGTCACCCAGCCTACAGCTCTAAATCGGTTTAAGAGGCGCTGCGCATTCACGCCGAAAAGTAGGCACTGCTTATATTATTATTATTATTGATAAAACAAGTGCACTCTCCTTCGGGGAACACAGCTCGCCCTAGCTAATGAAGCGAGGGTGATGGCATAATTAAAATAGACCAACCTCTGCTTTGACACAGCACTTCCCTTCTGCTGATCATAACCGAAAAGAGCTGCTTAGCTCGTCACGTTAAGCGCAATGCGTGGACATAGCAATGAAAAAGGCTGGGTCTGCCTCCTCCGCGGGCAGCGCTTGCAGGTTCCTGACCTCATATAAAAAGGTAAAAGGTTAGGAGCCTTGGCACAAGGTGAACCGAGGTCTCAGGTAAACGTGAGAGTAGGTCGGTCCGAATTACTGGCACAATTCGCTGACCGAAAATGCCACCGGAATCCTGACCCTCCTGATACCAACGCGATCAGCAGAGCTGTCTAAGGACAGAAAATTTATAGATACTGAATCGAATGGCTCAACGGACCTAATCATAACCGCTGGGGCTATCTAGAGATCCCAAGAGGGTAAGCGAGGGGGCGGGGATGCACTTTACATCACACGCCATGCGCCTCTGAGAAACCGGCTGATGAGGTTATGTCCTCCCAGCGCGCGTCCATTCCCGGGGAGAACCGGGATGTCCACACGCCAAACCTTCAGTGTGGAGGGAGACAGCCTTCGCTCCAGCTACCTTGAAGGAAGAAAACACAACACTGATCTGGCATGTTCGGGGATTTTCTCTAAAAAGAAACTCCATACAACGAATAGACTCCACTACAGGACGTAGGCATGCCTAGTAGGGTGCTCTAGCCTGACGTGACGGTGTTAACCATCGCACTGATGGGTCACCTGAGTCCTCCGCGCTCTGTCTAGAAGCTCATCCAATGAGGTTCCAGAACCCTGCACGGGTGCCAGGGGTGCCCATCCCAGAAAAAGGAGGCTTTTTCCAGGGAATTTTGTCAGGGAGGGCCATCACGAGGAGTGTGAGTCCGTAAACTCGGGTCCGGTTGGGCCAAGGAGGCGCAACGAGCGATACCCGCTCCTCGTCTCCCTAACCTTGCACAGAGTCTGTGCGGGCAGGCTCACTGGGAAACGCATATGCGTAAACCCGAGGCCAGCTGAGAGCCAGCGCATTTGCAAAGCAAGGAAAGCAGCTAGCGAAGGGCCGCTCGGGAGAAACAGCAGGATGACCTGGGCTTCTCTGAAGCGTGCCCACATCAGCTGGCATACCGGGGTGGAGTCTCCGTTCTCCCGGAACGTAACTGTCGTGAGAGCGAGTGCGCTGGCACGGAGAGCTCGTACGGGATGTGAACGGCGCGCAGCTTAGCCGCATGACTCCAGAGGAGCAGATGGCGAGCGAGCTAAGACATGCGGTGGCAGCGCGCATCACTCAAACGGTTGACACACGCTATCGCCGCTACGCTGGCCGTCCTAACCAACACTTGTTTCCCTCTCCCGCTTCGGTAGAAACCGGCGGAGAGCGAGAAACAATGCCAACAGCTCCAGGCAATTGGAATGCCAATGCAACCGAAGTCCGGTTCACGAAACTACAGCTGCATGCTCGGTACACACAGCCCGCCAGCCCGTACTGGAAGCATCTGTCAGAATGACAGCATGGCTGGACACTTGTTCTAAGGGCACCCAGGCCCATAGAAGGCAAGATCCCTCCCAGGGCTGAAGGTGCGGAGACACAGCGTAGTGAAGTCCACTCGGTGCGTCTCCGCGCGCCATGTCCATCTAGGGACCCGATCGCGAAGCCAGCGCTGAATTGGTCTCATATGAACCATTGAGCGGCATGATAGCGGCTACAATGTCATATGCCCAGGAGCCTCTGAATAACTTCAGTGACCAATCAACCCGCCGAATTAATCCGTCAGGGCAGCGCCAGCCCAGCGCGCTAAAAGCGCACCGAAATGCAGACCGAGTCCAGCTCCAACCCGAGATGAGAGGCTCTACCGCGGGGGAGAGTCTGCTCATACTCGGTTGACCCGAAACCCGAACGGGCCGAGGCGCCAGAGCACCAGGTCCCTGAGCATAGTCGACCAGTTCAGAGATCTGATAATAAAAACAGTCAATGAATAGTCAAAAATGCCGAAGCGCGTGCGCCAAGAGGCACAGGGCATCCTCCACGCATGGAGACAGGGAGAGCCCGCAGGGGAGGACTGTCCTACCATGCTCGGCCCCCCGTCACACACCTGAATAATCACAGTATAAGGAGGGAGAGAGCGAGACATGGAGTGAGCGTCCTTCAGGTCCATAGCTGCAACCAATCCCACGGACGGACGCACTGGGGGATGCGTTTCTGCATGAGCATCCCGATCGTCATCCTGAATGGATGACAGATCGAAACGCGCAGATAGGATTGGTATAACCCACCGCTTTCTGGGTACGATGAAGGGGGCGTACCCACTCTTCATCTCGGCTGGAGGACTGGCTTGATTGTATCCTTCGCCAGGAGGATAACAATCTTCTCACGCGAGACAGGGGGTGGCATAGCGATGATCGCTTACTTACACACCCGTGAACTCGGGAGGCCAATAGCGAATTAAACGCATAGCCGAGTCTGACCATCCGTGTGGGCTACTACAACGGGCTGAGCAGCGCTAACCAAACTGACAGAGCCCGAACGAGCAGCACCACCGAAAGATCGCTGACGCACCCGCGGAGGGGCAGCTTCGGGATGGGGAGTGCTCACCCCGGGAAGCGGAGCGTCCCGAGGAAGAGGTGAAAATAAGAGATTGACTCTTACCTTCCTCCCAGGATCCCGCGAAGAGGCTGGAGGTGTGAGAGAGGGCTCATCCTCTGGCACCCTCGAGCCCGTGGCGAAGTGCACCAAGGCTGAGAGCTGGAAGGCAGCGCGTCCCATGCTGGCAGCCATTGGGCTTCCACACTCAGAGGGAGGAAAAGCAGCTCTTTTCGGATCGCTACATTTATTCGCGGAAAAGCCCCGGCCTCCACCGGGGAAAGAACGGTTCTCCTCCTCTCCAAGTGGCCCATCTCAGGTTCGCTTCGCGATCCAAGCATGGATTTAACGGCGACCTGTGACGGGAGCGTCAACTCCCCGCGGGTTTCAGTTTCCCATTCGGGAACCGCGGGAAGAGCGCACTCGGCGACGAACAGCCAGCGCGGACGGGTCTGATGGGGAGAGCAGTTTTCCGAGCCCACCAAGGAAGACCCGCTCAATCACGCACGGCCGAACTTTCACCACCGAGGACTCCTGGGTAAAGTCCCCGACAGCGTCGCCGAGGAGGCCTGCCTGGGATATGGGTGCACTAAGAAAGCGTACTTTGTCAGCGCAGCACATATTTGCCAGGGTAAGCCAGGGTGGCATTTCCGGACCACTATGTGGCCATCGTCCTCCCCAGGGCACGGGCGGCCGACTTAAAAGGTCATGAGAGCATAGTCGATCGCCGTGCAGTGCTTTCGCATAAGCCTGGGGAAGAACCGCCCCCGTGCAGCACAGCCAGGAGGCCGTGGGGCAGGGCAGAAGCGGCATGGCCCGCAGCAGTGTGGGCTCTGGCCGCTAAGGACACAGATAACCCACCCGCCTTGGACGGGGGTCTCAGCTTACCCCTCCAAGTGGCGTCGGAGCGCATAGAGAGGAGCGAGGGGTCCGCGGGCCCGAAGGCGACGGATAAGCCCCCACTGTAACCCTCAGGCCTGCCCGAGTGTTAACCGCTTAGCGGGGAGCATCAGGGGTGACTCGCCCTAATGTAAGGGTTTGCCGCGACCTCAGTTGCGCGCACACCACCTGGGGAATAGCATCGTACCCCTGGCCGCCTCGCCATCAGGGGAGGTGAAGGCGGAAGCGCACCCGGACCGGGCGGAGAAAAACGCCCTCTATGCCAGTGTGTGCTCGCTGTGCGCCCCTGGGAAGAAGGGGACGGGAGCTGGAAGATTCATCTTACATCAGCCCGCACGTCACACCTTCTAGTCGGTCCGGCAGTGGGACTGGGGGACAAGCCATCTCCAGCCACACCGCCGAAGCAGCCCAGGAAGCGCAGCTATTATGTTGGATTCGAGAACCGTGACAGCGCATTGCATCCCGTAGGATGCAAGCGCGCCCGGTCTGTCATCTGAGCATAACAGCTCGCCCTCCGATGTCGCGATGAACCTTTGATCTCTGGAGTCATCAAGTGGAGGCGCGGGCATCCCGGGGGATGAACCGCGCAACCACTCGAAGCCTGGATGGGGCATGCTGGAGGAGTGGGGGGTCCGCAGGCCCGAAGGCGACGGATAAGCCCCCACTGTGATCCTCAGATCTGCCCGCGTGCTAACCGTTTTCACGGGGAGCAACGGGGGTGGCTGAAGCCGCGATCTCAGCCGTGCAACAGCCATGCCCTCACAGTGAGGACATGAGCTGTCCGCGGGCACCGCATCAACACGTTGGACCCCCAGCCTGTGATGCAATACCCGCGCCCATCATCCCGAGATAGGAATCACCGCATCCAGAAACGCACAGTCAAGCGTCTTGAAAAAGACGTCGATGACTGTGTTGCTCTCTTAGGGAATCTGCCTCTTTAAATGGAAACTGCTCTTTTGTGCACACCAGCGAAACGCCCAGGGGACAGGAAATCCCAGATCGACTGCCGCTGTTGCGTCTTCCCCCGCACTGGTGAGTAAAACTGTTTTCAATCATGAAATCAGGTTTGGCAGATAGCGTGTCTTCAGTCTCGTGATCGGGTCTGAAGCAACAATTCTGAAGGAGCTCCTCCGCAGCTGACTGATATAGCCCTAACGAGCTCATCAGGTTCAGCTGTGGAGCGAAGCTCCGCCAATGCAATTGTCATTTCATTGGCCCGTTTTCTTATCTTCAGAAGTGATTGGTCGTCTGACAACTCCCATTGTCTGAGATTCAGACACACGTCGGAGTTCCCATATGAAGGGGAACAACATGCACACGCACGGTTCACTAGGCCATTTGAGACATATGTATTTTCTGACCCTGTCAGTCAATCGCAGATTAGCCAGGTCTCGTAACGCTTCTGAACTGATTGATGCTTTGAAACACTTTAGTCACTTGACCTGGGTGTTTCGAAACACTTGTGCTTCGGGATCTCGACACTGTGTTGAAATGTCAGTTTCACGTCAGGCATCCCTAGCTAAAACTCGCTCGTTTTGAGGCAGGAACCGGCAGGCGTGCAACAACTTTAATCATGAAGTAAACACAAAGCAACAGTTTCCATTTAGAGCTCCTTCACAGGACTCGACACTCATAAACACTGGCTCCATAAGGCTTGTGCAGCTCTTACCTCCACCCACACTCGTCAGCATGACTAAGCCGAACAATCACAGAGCTTGCGCTACGTGTCGTTTCGACTCGTAGTTACATTTTTTGCGAGGTGTGCATCACCGTCGGTGATTGCCACATCGCAGGCTTCGCCTTTCTTTCTGATGCAGAAGTATAAATCAACCTCTAGGATTCACGTGCACAGTGTTAGTAATTTGCATAATCCACACCCAAACCAGCTCAATTTAAGGGCTTTCCACAATGCGGCACTTGTCCAGTGAAAATCATAACACAAATTATAAATTAAGATGAGACAATTACTGCACTAACACAAAAGAAAAAAAAAAAAAAAACTTTAACGATAATGAAGGTTAAGGTTGGATGTGGAACATGTTTTCAGTTCTGAGAATGTAAGGTAAAACACACAGTGTTTTTTTTTTTTTTTTTTTAACTTAGAAAATACCAGAAAATACTCTTTTCAAAGAAGCAGAGCACTGTGCATTATGATGCTAGCCTAGGCAACCACTGAATCAATGGTCTTGATGCTCTGGCACTTTTTCAGTTTACTTTTAGGCACACTTGAGTGCCACCAAAATGCAAACCACGCACAGACCACACAAACACAGTGAAAATAGAAAACCAATAGAAAACCATTTCAAAAAGACACCTCTCATTGCAAAAAAAAAAAAAAAAAAAGGCATTTAGATTGACTAGGGCCTGAACAGCCATTCATCACTCTCAGGAAACATCAATCTCTGAAGACAGCAGACAATGGTCAATGCCTGAGACACAAGGTGAGACACAGTAATCATCCTTTAAGCATCCTTTAAGCATAGATCAGGTAATTGCTGTTTGGACCTATAATATTTTTTCATACATTAAGTATAAATTTTAGTATGAACGTTTTGAAGAATCATGATTAATTCTTAAAAACGTTCATTCACACAACTCAAACATATGTTTATGCATACACATGGTTAGTGAATGAGATGAACAATTCTAGTGAACAATTCTAGATGAACAATTAATCTGTTCAAGTTAACCCAAGTTAATCAATCAAGCCTTCTGTGTTTTAGTGGCAGTTCTTCTCTATTGATGTTAGTTTGACAAATTCAAAAAACTGAAAATCAACTACAATTTCAAGAATTCACACTTTGCTGATAATTAATGATGTATGTTTGGCATGCTGTCCCGAGAAAGAGCCCTGAGCTTATAAGATCCTCGAGCCCCGGGCTCCTTCCAATTGCAGGGTGAGAGGGGAGTTTGAACTCAGGTAGATCTCGAGAACTCCCCTGCTGTTTGAAGCTAGTGTGCAATTAGGGATTGTTATGGATATTTAACGACTTACTAGGAGCATGTCTATAGTGTTGATTTTGATTAGGCAATTAACTTACTTGTGTTTTTGGATGGTGGGAGGAAACCGGAGGACCTGGGGGAAACCTATGCGAGCACAGTGAGAACATGTGAACTCTGCACTGAAACGTCAATTGGCCTGTTAAGGGCTAGAACCAATGGTGTTCTTGCCGTGAGCCAACGGTGCTAACCAATAGGCCACCCATCTAAACAAGGAGGAGGAGGAGGAGGAGGAGGAGGGGGGTTCTTCAAAATGAAGATGACTGTGGTATGGAACTTTGGCATGGATCTTTCGGATGAGGTGTTAAACCGAGGTCCTGACTGTCTGTGCACTAAAAATTCCATGGCACTTCTCATTAAGAGTAGGGGTGTAACCCCGATGTCCAAATTCCCTCCATCAGGCATTACCCATCATGGCCTCCCAATCATCCCCATCCACTGAATTGGCTCTGTCTCTCCACTCCACCAATGGCTAGTGTGTGGTGAGAGCACTGGCGGTGTTGTCCTCTGGCTGCTGTCGTATCATCCAAGTGGATGCTGCACACTGGTGGTGGTGTGGAGAGATCTACCCCCGTCCCCTCATGATTGTAAAGTGCTTTGGGTATATGGCCAAACACGATAAATGCGCTATATTGTTACACATTACATTACATTAAAATACATTACATTACAACTTTGATTATTTATGGAGACTTAGCAATCGTCTGATCATAAATTAAATTAAGCGGGACCAGCCATGAGAAATCATAAGCGTGTTATCCTCTTGAAACTAGTTTTTATATAAACTTCAGCTGTTATGATATTGCAAAGTCTTGAAATACTTATTCTAGATGTATGGAGTCCAATAGCAATGGTTAATTATAATGCAGGATCTAGCAGGTTTAATGCATTTTATTAATGCAAGTTATTTATGCGATTACAAAAATGAAGACCTTGTACACTGCATACAGTATGTGTGTGTGGTGTTGAGTGTTTGTATGTATGATTTTTGCTTCAGTTTACTCATGCATGCACGCACATAAATATACATATAGACCATTTTGAAGGATGTAAACAAAAACAATGGTCCCAACGCATTTCCTGTTTTACATATTTAATTTTTTAAAGCTTCCGAGAATCCAAAAAGAGCCATATGCTGTTAAGTAAAGTTATGATAACTGTTTTGAGATTAAGTTATGACCGAGTTGCCTTTTGTTACATGCAGTTATGAAGTTGTTTGATAACAAGCAGGAAATGTTCATGGGATAAAGACATCACCACATTGAAATGGTCTATACTAAAACATGGAATAGTTTATATCAACCTGTTTTTGCGTTTTTGAAGACCTCATAGCAGTAGTTTATTTCCATGTGGTTCAAGACAGTACAGTATGGTACATATTATTTCCATTTCTACTGTCCAATTACTAAAATAGCGAACCATCCCATACCCCTTTTTGGGCCATTTTTTTAATGGCACATTATATCTAAAAACATGATGTGAAAAAAAAAAATGAACTTGAGCGCACAACATATGCAATATCGGAACAGTGACAATGACATTGATTACAACTTTCTGGCACACAACACAACTACCAAGTAAGAGTACTGGTGAAAATGCAAGTCTGTTCTTTTTTTTTTTTTTTTTTTTTTTCCAGAGCTGTATATTCTAGTATATGGCTACCATTTATTTAGTTAAGAACACTGCCGTTCAAATAAGAATCACTCACCTCCTGCGGTGTTTCACATATGTGGAGCCTCTGTCGTCCTCCTGTTCCTGAGCTCTCCTGTGAGGGTGTGGAGGTCTGTTGTGCCTCTGACTCAGGTCTTTAGTGCTGCCTTTCCCCTCAGCAAAAGGAAAGTCATAGTAACCCTTCCTCTTGGCCTTCAGTCTAAGCTTATTCCTGTAGTGCTCAATGTCTGACTTCTGTTTCAGAGCCAAATTCACCTGTATAAACAGAGAGAAAGAGGAAAAGGATACTGGCCAATCATATACTTAAAAATGAAAATGTAGATCAAATTAATTTCTCATGGGTAAAGCGGTTTCCTAAAAGAAATCTGGGTCTCTTTGAAGCCCAAATGTGACTAAATTAAGCAACAGCATCCTTAGAGATTTAGTAGGAATAAGCTTTTGTTGACTTTATAGACTGTATGTTACTGCCTGTGATGTTAAATTAAATCTTTGTACGGTCTTGCAGAGATGAAAACGTTGTGTTTCATGACCTACATCACTTTATTTATTTAACTACTTATTTATTTTAGAACCAGCCTTTTTTTTAACCTGTGTACACAAACTAGCAAATTTGAGGTTGTGTAACAAACAGCCTACTATAACTATTTGTCCAATTGGCTTGTAATTTGGCATAGTCGCCATACTACTTATTTAATTTTAATATATTAAATTAGTGGAAACCTGTTTAGTTAGGAAGTCTGTTTTAGATTTAGTCACAAATTACTGAAGCTTCCGAAAATCCAAAAAGAGCCACATATTGACAAATAGTATTACGATAGCTGTTTTGAATGGTCATGATTGAATTGCCTCTTGTTACAGTTATGAAATAGTTTGAGAACAAGCAGGAAATGTTCACAGGCCAATGATTTCACCACATTATAGTGGTCTCCTTCAAAGCTTAGTCAAGACTGGCTCCAAGATTATTGGTTTACCTCTGTGGAGTCTAGCTGAGGCCCCGTTTACAGTAGTGCGTTTTAGTTTTAAAACGGCGTTTTAGCAAGAAAATGATCCGCGTCCACACTCGCGTTTTTACCCAGCGTTTCTAAAACGCTCCGTTTTCGCACCTCGAAAACTACGACGTAGTATGGACGGATGGCGTAACCATAGCAAAACTTATGCGTTTTAAAACAAAAACGCACTAGTGTAAACGGGGCCTGAGTTACATGAACAGCAATTGATAAGGAAAACTCAAAGTGTGACATGTGATGATACCCACCCTCTGAAACCTTTTTTTTTTTTTTTTTTTTTTTTTGTAATGTTGCCCTCTGGAAGAAGGATTAGAAGCATTAAATGCTCTTCTAACATATAAATTAACCTTTGTTCCTGAGGAAATAAGGCTTTACAATCTTACATTTTAGTAAGTTTTTAAAATGTTTAATATAAGGGTCCTTTCTATGTTTTTTTTTTTTTTTTTTTAGTACTTTTTATGAAATTATTATGAAGCTTGCTGGAATTGTGTTGTTTAATATTGTATGTAAGTGATGTGTCTTTCTATGTGTTTGTTGTATTGCGATGATACTGCCATAACTTAATTGCCCCTGGTGGGATTAATAAGGTTGTTAAACTTAAACTAAAAATCTAAACCTACATCAACAAACATTCATCGTTGCTGCACATCTCGATGTTTACGGTTGTTTATACTGTTAAAAACCAATAAAGATTTCATTGCAGCGATCATTTATATTCTCCTGGATTTTGTAGTGGTGTTTATATTTAACTTTTTTTTATAACACATTACCGGCACCACAGTGTAGTGAGTAGCACATTCGCCTCACAACAAGAAGGTCGCTGGTTCGAGCCTCGGCTGGGTCAGTTAGCATTTTTGTGTGGAGTTTGCATGTTCTCCCCGTGGTCGCGTGGGTTTCCTCTAGGTGCTCCGGTTTCCCCCACAAGTCCAAAGACATGTGGTAGGTGAATTGGGTAAGGCTAAATTGTCCATAGTGTATGTGTATGAATGAGTGTGTATGGATGTTTCCCAGAGATGGGTTGCAGCTGGAAGGGCATCCGCTGTGTAAAACAAATGCTGGATAAGTTGGCGGTTCATTCCACTGTGGCGACCCCAGATTAATAAAGGGACTAAGAAAATGAATGAATGAATGAATTCATTAACATATTCATACTGTACACATAGCTGGACCATTATATAATCTTTATTGATGCTGTCAAATAAATTCAAATTCAAAAAGCACTCAAAAAAGCTTGCACATATGGATTTATTGATTAAATGTTGATTACATGCCGCATATTCTTTTATCTTTCTTGAACTTTCCCCCCTTTATGAGCAAAAACTTTCGGAAGTCTATAAAAGCTGTTCGGCATTTCTTATTTTTGCTGATTTAAACAATTATAAACAACATAAAACAGAAACATTTTGACATTTTGATAGTGATTCTCATGTGAAAGTATCACTTCCTGCCCTCCATCTGAATTTTGCACGTTATCAATGACCACATGTGAAAACAACCTATTGATTATGATAATATTGTATGGAAAAAAATATATTGTTTCACGTTATGCTAGCTACAGTATGTAGTTTGTATCGTGGTGTTGAACATAAACACATTGATTAAGGTACAACTTTTTCATCATTTGGATGACCGATCTGAATGCAGGCAGAACTATAAATACCAGCATGATGAAAAAGTTGCTAGCTTGAAAGTACAGTGCTTACATGTTGCATTTTATTGATCAATATTTTATAAGGGGCCTGCAATAATCAATTTTCAATAAGTGTTTTATATTTCATTAATATTTAGCATATATTCATACAATCTTAATCAAACATTTGCCCAGGAGATCTATATAAAGTGAGAAAAATCATAACATGACGCAAAATCATATGTGAATGAGTACACATTTGAGCATATACATTAAAATGTCAACAAGATATAGTCCTTTCCATATGGTCAGTATTAACTACTTGAATAGATCGTGGTTATGTATAGTTATTGAATATATGAGGTGACTTAGCTCATGAGACTTCAGTAGACAGCCACAATCAGCATTTTGTGGCTGAATTCTGGATTCTCATCCATCAAAACCTTTGTAGCAAGTCAGTGGTTGCTCTTTGAGGTTTACTCTAATAAAATCAAGTCTTACCTCTCCATTAAATACAGCAGAGTCCTGGCTGCGGTCGGAGGACGCGGGGTGAGAGTAAGTGGGTGGAGCTGCCATTGGTTTTATGGAAATAAGATGAAGTGATCCTGATGAACTGTCATAATGATCTGCCAAAAGTAAACACACACGCACAAACACTTCTTACTGTGTTTTCACATCAGACTGCAAACACTAAACAAGATTATACATGCAGAATTTACACAGATTCACTCCCTGATAATGTGACAGTGGCTCTCTACAACATTATCACTTGTGTAGAAGATGAATGAATTTCCTTAGCTCTCAGTTATTTGAAATGAAAAAGGTCTGAGCCTGATATCTCAGCATATCTTTTGATTTTAATTAACTGGCTCCACTTATCAAGACAGATTAGCTTATACTGGTCTACTTCTGAGAGAATATATCTAAATATATTCTAATGGAAGTGGGTAAAAATTACAAAACAATAAGGGAAACTGTCCATTTTGCCCTAAGAATTATCCCTGTGGTATAACTGAAATGGATCTAAGAGAAATGCTCACTATCCTTCAGCTCAGTCCCTGATTTATCAGGGGTCGCTATAGCGAAATGAACCACCAATTACTCCGGCATATGTTTTATGCAGCAGATGCCCTTGCAGCCACAACCTAGCAATAGGAAACAACCATACACTCTCATTCATACACACTCGCACTCCTACACTATGGCCAATTTAGTTTATTCAATCTGCCTGTGCCGCATATCTTCGGACACCCACAAACATGCAAACTCCATACAGAAATGCCACCTGGCCCATCCGGGACTCAAAGCAGCAACCTTCTTACTGTGAGATGACAGTGCTAACCACTGAGCCACCGCACCGTGCCACACCCTAAAAGAAACATTTTCTCTAAAAGTAATCGCTCACCACTCTAACATTTATCATTTATTCACTCAATGCTGTTATTTTCAGTGGTATATAAGGAAGAACTGAATGAATCTGTGTACTGTTCTTTTACATATGACAGCATTTTATAGTTATCACGTCATGCTCTAAAAACTCCAAAAAAAAAAAATTATAATGAACATTTGCTTTAAATAGTTTTATATATATATATATATATATATATATATATATACAGAATCAGGGAGAATTCTCAAATTCTACAAAAATAAATAGTTTGACCTAATTATTTGTCATTTTAACAGGTGACTGCATACAGTATGTGACGTTTATGGTTTTTCTCCAAGGGTTTTTATTATTACCTAGTGCCATATAAATCAATTTAATTCTTCTTAGCATATAATGTGTATGTGTCTTTAAGAATTGGATAGTTGGAAAGCAAGAGCTGTATAAAAAGAGCAGCATGCACAGTTGCCAAGTCCACTTATATCTGCTTTTAATATGATAATAAAAATAAAAAATAAAAACTTTGGGTTTTCTCTATAAAACTTTGCACACCCTTTACATTAAAGGGGGGTTCACTACCATATCATATTTTAAACTTTAGTTGATGTGTAGTTTACGACACGCACACACCTTGCGCAGTAAAGGGCCATGGCCAGAGGCACTGTAATGTTATAGCAGAAAAAGCTAAAAATGCCATCCAAACGCTGCTATCTTCACAGAGCATCTTCTGTTTCTGTATTTGGGCTCCCAAAGGACATGACACAAACACAGAAGTGCTTACAGTTTAATTTTAATTATGCTCCAGAGAATTATAAAAATATATAGCTCTAGCTTTTGACAAAGGACAGCTTCCAGAATCTTTCCCAGTTCAGTGCTGAATTCGGTTAAAAACTCTTCTAAGGAGCAGCTCCAACTAGCAGAAGCTGTGGATTGTGAGCCGCAACCTGTAAGTATTTTTAATTTGATAAAACTGATCTATGACATGCGCAGTGTCTAGCATTAATGGTATGTTGTGTTGTGAATTTCTCTAGCTTTGGCTCACGGCACCAAAACTGTTTTGAAATTCTAAGATGAGTTAAAAAACCAGGGAGAACTTCTCGGTTGTCTTGAAAGCAGAATGCTTAAATCGTCGCTGTGAACTCATGTCGGAAGAACTCATGAGTAGCATTGTCATGTTCTTGTTTATATACATTTTTACAGACATTGACATATGTAGGTGGAGACAGCCTAAAACAAAGCATGCAAATTAAGTCTTTGAGTCAGCATGACAACAAAGCATGCAAATTAAGTCTTAGAGTCAGCATGATAACCGGCATATAGGTGTTAGAATCCAGGCCATCTCCTGGTCACATGAGTTAAAAGGAGTTTCTTTGATCACCTTAAGACAAAGGCAGAGTCAGGGAAATGCTGTTTAGCACTGCTAACAATTTAGATACAAATTCATATTTATCCATCAAACCGCTGTAAACACACAATCACCGGCGAGTGCAGTGTCTCTCTATACAGCCACTTTCCCTGTGTTCTACTTCTCAGATAATGAACTCACAAAAGATATGTGAATGGTTTATATTAATTATGATGCTTATTTCGAATATTTGCAAAAAAAAAAAAAAAAAAAAAAAAACATGTAACATGTTGAGTTAGGTAAAAACAATACAGGATAGCTCGCCTAACTCGTGTCGCAACAGAAAATCAATCAAAGCTTACACAGGTCGCACTCCAAATCTTGCTCCTTATTCTACTGTCAACAGCATCACTGTATATTACAGAAAAATAACTTAAATAAGTGACGTGGAGCCGATCCGCAAATCACAGCACATTACGTTAACTTACCAGTCTCTTGAGGGTGGGCCTTTCAGAGGAACTAGGAAATATGACAGTCGTTTTCATGTTAGCTGAGTAGCTGTATATAATCAAAGTAAGATATGTGAAAAAAATTCTGTGATTTTCTACAAGTGAAGCATGAGCACACACTGCTTTGCATAACACAACTAAACCTTGAAATTACATTCTGCACCACCCCTTTAACATGCTACATCACAAACTGAATAAAAAATAATATTGAAATAAATCATAATGGGCTCATTTAACTGAAAAAAAAAAGGTTTCCAGAAGCCAAACTGTTTAAGACTCTGTGAGAAAGATTTCTGTGTATTAAGAGAGAAGTGTTTTTCACTTAGAATGGATTTAAACATGTAGGAGACTTTCAAGACAAAATTAGGGACCTTATCCATAGCATAATGTGGCACTTTAAGTGCTTTTAAGACAAAATCTGATTAACTGAAAATTCTGTTCTGGCATAATTCACCTCCCCATGGACTAAAGTTCCATCTGACTAAGGTCACATGCAGCATGTGCCAACAGGACCTGAACATATGGCACCTTATGTTGTTAGGGATGTGTTTACAGTATGTGTTTATGTACTGTAGTGTTGTAAGCATTTACCAGGCCAGTTTTATTCAGTTTTATGTGTTTATAGTTTTGTGTTTACAGATTTCTAATAAATATGACTTGTGCTCAACAAAATTTTATACCATATTGCAGTTCACCTTCAATGGCTATGCCTTTCTTTGTGTCTGTCTTTGCGTGTCTGCTAAAATGTGCGTGTGACCCCCTGGTGCTCCCCAGTGATGCTGGTAGCCACAATGACAGAAAGGATCATGTCAAACAAGAATGTTTCATTCATATTTACAAGTTCCATCACTCACAGGATGGTCATTTGGTTAAAAAAATGCTTTATCTAAAAACCCACTGACCACAACAACCTGACTAAATATCAGAAACATCATATCGCTTTTAGACTTACTCACAGTAAGGCCCAATCCTAATTGTATTTTTGTATACACACGGTAAAGTAAATGACCAAATAAATAAACCAAATGAAATAAATAAACCAAATAATACCTTCCATGAGTATAACGACATTCACCATTGGGAGGCGGTATAATCACTCTTGTAGGAGAATTTTGCTTTCACGATCCAAAATAAATGAAATAATCCAACATCAGTGCCCAAAAGCTCCGCCACTTTGCGTGGGCAAAGTAGCAGCTGTGAAGTGTCCAACAATCCACAATTAATTTTAGCGGTTAAAAAATTATATCATCCAGGTATTTAAAGTGCACTTATTTTATTTTGATTTATTTTTTTGAGTTTTCAGTGTGAATGCACTACCTACACAATTTATAATACAAAATGGTGTAGAATAGTGCATACGTATGCGATTTGTGATGCACACTTTATCTTTTCGGCTAATCATTTCAGGCTTTGATCGGTTTTGCCTGTTTCATCCTCTCAGACTACAACTACCATCATGCATTGTGTCAATCAATCCGCTACAGCTGATCACTATCTGTACACTGACATTCACATAGCTGTAGATATGACTGTAAATACACCACTCACACTCACACCAAGTCTTATTTAGCCTGTTGCTACAAATCTAAGTGTTTCCTTGTGTTTTTGCCTTTCATGTTTGTTCATTTTTATTTTTATTTTTATTTTTATTTTATTTTTTGCTGCCTGTCTTAACTCTTTGCCTGTTTTTTGGATTACGCTTGAATTTTCACTGTTGTTGTGATTGCTGCTATTTGACTCCTGCCTGTCTGACAATTCTTACCAAATGTATTTGGATCCAACCAATATCAGCACATCTCTGTTTGCAACACAAAACATTCTAGCGAACTCTGTTACATTGGTTATAAAAAGGCATTGCAACCTCTAAAGCACTGATTAAAAATGCATGTGACTTGTTTCATGTGATCTCTTCCTTTGGCAAGAAACTCTGCAAGGTATTGAAGCATGTAATTATTTTTATCATTGATTTGTGCAAAATGTTTAGGATACACCAATAGTAGATTAATTCTTTGTCAACTCTGTTAATATGTTATCTCTGTGAACAATAATATGATGAAAATACATATAAATCTGGTCTAAACCATTTCATGTGGCATCGGTTTGAGGTTATCTTAGCAACATAGCATCACACTATGGAGGAAAATGTAAACTCTGTTATGATTAACAATATGGTTTAACAATAAGTACCAGAATCACATCTTCCTTATCCCATTTAAATGTTTATTTTTAATTTATATTGATAATTGAATCAGTGTACTGTCAATTGTACAGCCCCAAATCAGAAAAAGTTGGAAAACGCAAAAAAAAAAAAAAAAAAAAAAAAAAAGAATGATTTACTTTGACTTGTTATTCATTGCAAACAATATAAACACAAAATATATATGTTCTGTCTGGTCAACTTCATTTCATTTGTAAATTTATATATTTTCCTGTCATTTAGAGCTACAACACAATTTTAAAAATTTGGGACGGGAGCAGTTTAGGGCTAGCAATCAGGTATATTGGTTAAAGAGCCCCTATTACGGGTTTTTATAAAAAGAGCTTCCATGCAGTTTGTAACAGCTCTGAGTGAATGGAAACATCTAGCTGAGATTTAAATCTGAAAGTGCACCATGTATAAAATTATTGATTCTTTAACAAATAGTTGACTCAGAGTGAAATGAATGAATTATGTTGGGTTCAGATCTTTTGCCTGAACGCATTGACATGAAGTGCCGAATCCGATAAAACGTGACTGCACCTTCCCCTTCAGACACTAGGGAAACGCTTGGGATCATGGGACTGATCATGAAGGGAAGATGACGATCACTGACAGATGGAGATAATGGAGGGTAATAAAGGGTTAAAGTTAATTTTCACAACAATACCAATATATAACCAACCTAGTGCTGTGTTTGTTCCTGTCAGTTTTCTGATGATCAATACAATAACCTTTGCTGCAACGTGGTATTTACCGGCTGTTCGCTATTAAAAGAAGGAGCAGCAAAGACTATTATTTATAAGACTTTGTCAGACTTGGACAGGGACTTTATCAGTAACTGTTACAGTTCATATAGACTACTTTCTTCTTCCTCCGAATTATAACATGTAAGTGTAATTTAGATTGTTGCCTCATTTTCTGAAGTTTGAAAAATATGTATTTAATTGTGTGTTGTAAATTGTAATCGCTCCACGTGGCTTGTAATCACTTATCTATAGACCAGTGCTTGTAATGTATCAGGTTAAATATTTATGGGGCTACATATTGTGTCCAAAACCACATTCAAAACCTGCTACTTCATAACCATGGTGGGCGTTTCTCTCTGTCTCACGATGAACCTAATCAACCAATCACAACAGACTGGGTCATCAGACCAATCAGAGCAGATTAGCCTCATGCAAAGGAGGAGTTTGGGAACAAATGAATTGCTGAACCAATTATATGGGAGATGTTGGGATAAATCAGTAAACATAAATGCATATTATAAGACAATGGAAGTGTTTTTTTTTTTTTTTTAACTTGCATGCTTATCAGCCTGTTGTTGAAGACCCCAAAACCAAAATATGACCTTTTTAAGGGGCTCTTAAATAATGATGTGATTTGAAACAGGTGAAGTCAACAGGTGGTTGCAATAACTATTTGGTAGAAAAGCAGCATCCAAGAAAGTTCTAGAACTTTAAGAGCAAAGATTGGCTAAGCATTGTTAGTTTGCCAACAAATATGTGTGAAAATTATTGAAAAATCTTTCTTCAAAGAAAGATAGGAAGACTTTTGGATATTTTTCCTTCAACAGAGCATAACATAATTAAAGGAATATGGAGGAATTTCAGTGCATAAAGGACCAGGGCGCTGAACAACCATGATCATGGTTGAACCATGATCCCTCAGGTAACACCACATCGAGAATAGTCATTCATCTAAAAGTGATATCACCACATGGGCTCAGGACTACTTTGGCAAATCTTTGTCAAATACCACAACATGTTGTTACATCCTCAAATGCCAGGTAAAGCTGTACTATGCTAGAAGGAAGCATCATCGACTTCTCTGGGCTCAGAGGCATCTGGGATGGATCATCACACAGTGGAAACGTGTACTGTGGTCAAATGATATTTCACACATTTTTGGGGGGAGAAATGGACTCTGTTTGCTTTGGACCTAAGAAGAAAAGGATCATCCATACTGTTACCAGCAACAAGTCCAAAATTCAGAGTCTGTCATGATATAAGATTGTGTCAGTGCCCTTGAAAAGGTAACTTGCCGCTCTGTGATTAATGCTGAAAAGTACACAGAGAAGCACATTTTGAAGTGAAAAATATGACAACCGTGACTCTGTACTGTTGCCCACCTTAAGACTTGTTTGCAGGAAAAATGGGATCACTTGGTGTGTTAAAAAGAATGGCAACATTACATACTGTAGTAAAAAATACATTACTGTTCCAATTGTTTTTTTTTTTTTTTAATGTGTTGCAAGAGCCAACATTGGAATATGTGTTTATTAAAAAAATCATGAGGAACACATTGAATAATGTGCTGTTGTATTGTCTGCAATGAAATACAGGTCATAGTCAATTTAAATAATCACTTTCTTTCTTTTTTTATTTGTGTTTTCCATACTGTATCAACCTTTTCTGATTTGAGGTTGTAGTATATCATTCCAGTTTTAAAAAATGTACAAAATTCTTGAAGTGTACCCACTAAACTGGAACGAGTCACCTATTTAAAAGGATTTTGGAGATCATTAAAGCTTAGATAATCCATGGATCGAGTGTATTTCTAAACCAACACTATGAAGTATCTATTTACATCTATTTACATGTATTTATAAAATGACCCTATCTATGGTGGCAGCTCAGCTCACCAAATTGGAAGACAAGTTGTATTTTCCTCATGAGATCAGGACATTTCACTGATGTTTTGTGGCCTGACAGCACAAGTGCGAAAAGTGCTGAAACAGTGGAGGCATTTCTCACCATTACTCTTCCTCGTCTCCTCCTTGGTGAGTTTCTGCTGCGCTGTGGCTTTTTGCACACTCAAGCCCTTCCCTGAGACCTCCTTCACTGATTCGCTGCTGATGACGGAACCATCCTCACTCGGCAACCTGCTGCAAGTAACCATAGCAACAAGGAGCAGCGGTGAGTCGGTGCATGTTTAAAATAAGAGGATGGTTATGTCATTTTCTTTGTCTGCATTCTCATCTCACACACATAAATGCAAAGACTAGCAACAAAAGAGACTTTTATCAAAATCTATGTGGTGTCAAAGATAAAACAATGAAGGGAAGTGCTGTTTTGATCTTGTAGATCTTACAGTTCATTCATTCATTTATGGCATCTAATATCTTTAGTTTGGATATTGAAGTAGTATGTCATATTACATACACTCAAAAAATGCTGTTTATTTAAAATAGGCTGAAACAACACAATTCTTGTGATATTCGGGGGAACAACTTAGCTTTTTTATGATCAATTCACTTGAATTGGTAAAAACAAATAAGTTAACTGGTCACACTTTATTTTTATTATCCATAAGTTAAAATAAGTTACATTGCTTCTACATGCTAACCAATTCTCAAAAGGTTGGGGTTAGGGTTGAGGTTAGGGTTAGGTTTGGTGTAAGTTGACATGTACTTGCAAAGTTTCTTATAATCAGTTAAATGTCTGTTGAAGGAGCAGTATCAGCAGATTTTAAGCAGACACTCTACTGATACTCAATAGGACCGTCAAAACAAAAGTGTTACCAGTTAACTTAATTCTTTTCTGTTGTCCCAACACAAATTGATTATGTGGAACCCAGCATTTTTTACAGTGTAGTGTAGTGTATTGTATTTTGTCATCACAAAAACATTCCAATACTCTACATGCTGTAAAAAAAAAGAAAGAAAATTCTTCAATACTAGTTATAAAAGTGACATTTAATTGGCAATGGAAGTTTTTGGTCAGAAGTTAAAACTGACAACCTGAGAATTAAATCTATGACAGAAGGAGTAGGTTCTTTACACATAGGGTTTTAAAACACTCCATACTTATTTATGCATCTGTCATTGAAATGTTGTATAACCCACTTATGTCACTGAAATGCTTTATAAATGCAAAATCACACTTCAATAGATAAGTGATATGGCTGTATATCAGCACAGCTGTGATTACCTACAGCCAAATCACATACAGTATGAGCATCATAAAAGTAGCAGTGTGGTACAGTATAACTGTATATCAGCACTGTTACTCACGTGCCATTGTCCAATATACACTCACTGGCCACTTTATTAGGTACTAAGTCCAACTGCTCATAAATGCAATTTTCTAACCAGCCAATCACATGGCAGCATCTCAATGCATTTATGCACGTAGATGTGGTCAAGACAATCTGCAGTAGTTAAACCGAGCATCAGAATGGGGAAGAAAGGTCATTTAAGTGACTTTGAAGGTGGCATGGTTGTTGGTGCCAGACTGCTGATCTACTTAGACTTTCATACACAACCAAAATATCAAATGAGAGGCAGTTATGCGAGTGTAAATGCCTTGTTGATGCTGGAGGTCAGAGGAGAATGGTCAGACTGGTTCAAGCTAATAGAAAGGCAACAGTTACTCAAATACACTCGTTACAACCAAGGTATGAAGAAGAGCACAACACTTCATACCTTGAGGCTGATGGGCTAAAGCAGCAGAAGACCACATCAGGTGCCACTCCTGTCAGCTAAGAACATGTAACTGAGGCTACAATTAGCACAGGATCACCAAAACTTGACAGTAGAAGATTGGAAAAACATCACCTGATCTGATGAGTCTCGATTTTCAGTAGCGACATTCAAATGGTGGGGTCAGAATTTGGCATTAACAACATTAAAACATGGATCCATCCTGCCTTGTATCAATGGTATTTTTGCTGACCATCCCTTTATGACTACTTCTAGCAGGATGTCATAAACGTGAATCATCTCAGACTAGTTTCTTGAACATGACAATGAATTCACTTTACTCAAATGGCCTCCACAGTCACAGGGTGTGGTGGAACATGAGATTCGCATCATGGATGTGCAGTCGACAAATCTGCAGCAACTGCAAGATGCTATCATGTCAATTTGGACCAAACATTTTGAGGAATATTACCAGTACCTTGTTGAATCTAAGCCAAGAAGGATTAAGGCAGTTCTAACGGCAAAAGCAGGCCCACCCTGTTACTAGTAAGGTGTATCTAATAAAGTGGCTGGTGACTGTTTTATCACAACTGTATTACAAGTACTGTATATTACAAACCCAATTATTTTGTGAGCATCCATTGATTTCATGTGAATTACATTTTAAAACTGTATTCAAAGAGAAATAGTTACTTTTACAAGAATAGTCATTGTTCATGAAATAAATGCATCTTTTTTAAGCACAAGAGACGTATTTAAAAACATACTAAAAGTATTCCAAACTTTTAGTTTGACCAGTAGATCATGATTTACATGCTGATCTGGTAAACCTCAGAGAACGGAGGAGGGAAAATAAAAACTGCATTTCACCAGGAATTATATATCAGCTTTTTCAGAGATAAACAGTCCAGATCAAGAACACATCCACTTATTACCTCAAACAGTTTCTGCTCTGAGAACTACAGTATTTCCCTAAAGCAAGACTCATTTATCCCACATTTGCATTAAACGAAAAGATATAGTTTGATCCTTAATGATCAAACAACATTTCAAGGTGGCAATGTCCTCATTAACATAGTGTTAAGATCATCGTGCCATCAAGTGCATAGATGTCATTTTCATAGCAATTAGCAAGTTTCTCTCATTATATCTATCACATCCCTCTCTCTTGAGCACTGAACACTGCTTTCTAAAGATAAGTCTTCAGTAAGAAATTAGTCTGCCTTGACCAAACTTTCACTCTAAATGGTGTGTTGATGCTCATTTCCCAAAAGGGCTGAATTATGATAGAGGAGTCAAGCCAAAAGTGTGTTGTCTCTGCATTATTTTAGAAGATCACATCTGGAGGAAACGGTACCAATTGTAGAATGGGGATGGGTGTGTATACAGAAAACCATGTCATATGATAGGATGTGTCGAAATTGCTTTAACATAAAGAGAACAGCTGTGGAAATCTTCAGTGTTTGGACTCTCAGCAGTGAATAATAAAACACACTGAAATGAACTAAACTGAACTTCAACACTGAAAACTGGACTGACACTGTTTAAATTTTTTATAATGCATGTGAAGCTGCTTTGACACAATCTACATTGTAAAAGCGCTATACAAATAAAGATGAATTGAATTGAATTGAAACAGCCAAGGAGCAACTTCATTAACATCCAAATGCAGTAAATTAAAACTGTATAAAAGGTTTAAGTAAAAGAATGCTCAGGATTCATTCTGACTCCACTGAACCCAGGGTATTGCCTTGTACTTTGAGACTGCTATGCTGGAAAATCATCATTATTGACATTTTTTACATCCTCATCATTTTTTGTTACATCTCCATGACAAGTTTTATGTGTATGTGTCAAATTACAGCAAATATCATCATCAGATTTAGTGATGTAACATGAATGCTGAGTAATGTATGTTTTATCTCACGTACCTTTTCCTTATCTCACTGTTCAGGCTCTTCTTGGAAGTGGATCCGTCTTGGCGTGCAGGTTTATCTAAGGACAGGGGGGCATCTCGAATGGGATGGGGCAGGATCATAGTTTCCTGGGTAACTGGAAGGGTCTCCTCGTCACCACCCTGCTGACCCAGGTGTTGCTTGGCATAGTCAAACCCCTGGACAGGCTAAGTAACCAGCAAACATTCACAAAGTTTTAGATTACAAGCATGAAGGCATAAACACAACACTCTGAACAGAGAAAAAAATTTAACATAAATAATCACAAATAAAGGTTTATTATTATTATTATTATTATTATTATTATTATTATTATTATTATTATTATTATTATTATTATTATTATTATTATTATTATTGTTATTATTATTCATTCATTCATTCATTTTCTTTTCGGCTTAGTCCCTTTATTAATCTGGGGTCGCCACAGCGGAATGAACCGCCAACTTATCCGGTATTTGTTTTACGCAGCGGATGCCCTTCCAGCCACAACCCATCTCTGGGAAATATTATTATTATTATTATTATTATTATTATTATTATTATTATTATTATTATTATTATTATTCATTCATTCATTCCCTTTATTAATCTGGGGTCGCCACAGCAGAATGAGCCACCAACTTATCCAGTTTATGTTTTGCGCAGCGGATGTCCTTCCAGCTGCAACCCATCACTGGGAAACATCCATACTCATTCACACACATACACTAGGGCTAATTTAGCTTACCCACTTCACCTATACGTAGCACGTCTTTGAACTTGTGGAGGAAACTGAAGCACCCGAAAGAAAACCCACACGAACTCCACACAAACATGCCAATTGACCCAGCAAAGGCTCGAACTAGTGACCTTCTTGCTGTGAGGCGATCGTGCTACTCACTGCACCACCGTGAAGCCCTATTATTAATATTATTATTATTATTAGTAGTAGTAGTAGTAGTAGTAGTAGTAGTAGTAGTAGTAGTAGTAGTAGTA
>CAIGQQ010037491.1:3000425-3014455 GCA_903798035.1 Danio albolineatus | reverse complement strand
TATATATTTTTTTTTTATATATAGTTTTGTTTAGAGTTTTGTTTTCGCAAATCAACCAGAGGCCGCTGTGTATGCTTTTTCAGATCTCAAATTTTTCTCACGAGTGCCATTCATTCATTCTGTTCTCACGTAAATTCACCAGAGGCCGTTTTGTATGCTTTTTCAGATCTAAATTTTTTCTCACGAGTGTCGTTCGCTCTTTCTGTTCTCACGTAAATCCCCAGAGGCCGCTGTGTACACTTTTTCAGCTCTTAAATTTCTCTCGCAAGTGTTATTCACTCCAGCTGTTCTCGCATAAGTCCACCAGAGGCTGATGTCGACTGACTGACTGACTAACCAACCAACCGATACTCCCACCCCCTTTCCTAAACCCAACCAATAATGTTTTCAAAAGCAATCCATTAAAAGAAAGCCCTCGCAGCTGCCTGATTTTTACCACATTTTCAGATCTTACCACGTTCTCACCCTGTTATTTATCTTTTTTTACATTATGTACTCTGTTTATTTTATTTTTTCCCTTTCGTTTTTGTTTTACCTGCTTTCTTGAACCGTTCTTCGCTGAACTCGAACCCTGTCATTGCGGTCAACTCCTCTCTGAGTCTCAAGTCCATCAAAATACATGGTTAGCTACTAAGCAAACTGGCCACAGCAGAAAAGACATCCACACAGAGGTAGGCGCTCAGCTGGTATCGCAAAAAGAAACAGAAGCCGTCAGCGCCGTCATACTGCACCGTAGCATTTGTTTTAAAGACTAATTGCAGCCATACGTAGCTCTGGCTACATAATTCACGCTCTCCAGAAATGTATACTGGGGTATGTTTTCACAATGAGACTGCAAAGAGCACTCTCCAGCCTCAAAAAAACATTACACATTCATTGTATTTCAAGAATATCCTTATATTAAAAAAAGGCCCACAGTGGCTTCTCCGACAACAAATGTATTTCTCATTGATATTTGCTGCCAGTTAATTTGAAAATGACAACGGTGTTCTCTTTGACTCATTGGGAAAAAAAAACAGTGCTTTATTCAAAAAATTTTAATGTGATATTCCTATTTTTGCGCAAACTTTTAATTTGCATCTTTGGATGGAAACATAGCTACCGTGTGCACATCAGAAGTCCAGAGAAGCAGGTGAAATGATTGAAAAAGCTGAATAACTACCTGAGGGTAATAACCCACGTCTCTCCAGTAAGTCGTCTAAATGAGAGAAAACAGCATGAAGAGTCATCAATCATTTCTCTCTCACACACACACAGTCTTTCGGGATGAGCTCCCAGAGGCAAAGCAAGCAAAGAATGTAGCAGGAGAAAACTGTAATACATGCTGAGTGTACAAAACACCATAATGAGTTATAATGAGAGAGTTAAAGAGCAAAGCTTATGAGAAGTGGTCAAGCAGAGTGTTTATCCAGTCAACGGCATACCTTCACTCGAGGGTTGTAGTTGCCGATAGGGTCGCTTTTGAAATCGCTCTTGTTTTTATGACACAGTACTGTGGTGATGATGATGATGATGAGAGTCACCACACCGATGGGTGCAAGCACTGCAGCAATGATCCACAGGTTGTTGGGTGGATTCTTCACCACAGCTGCAGGGGGAAACACAGTTAGACGCATTCAGATATTTATATAAAGAGTGCAACTGTCATATTCTGGAAGTACAATCACTATTAATTTTCATTTCATAGAAAATTTATGACAATAACTGATAACCCTTTGAAGACACACACTGTGAGCTATGAGGTTGTTACTCAAGAGTATATGCTTTTCTTGAAATTATTTTTAAATTAATTTTCTTTAAGATCAATATTTGTGCAGATGAACTTCAATCACGGTGCGTTGAACACGCCACAAACCATCACATGGGAAACACCCATGCACTCACATTCACTACAGTGAATTTATTTCACCATATACAACTATACTATTTAGTTTACCTATAGTACTATCACCAAACCGCATGTCTTTGGACTGTGAGTCACCTTCTTTTTTTTTTTTTCACTTACCTAAACCACATAACTTCTATTAAGATATCAGATAAATGTAATAACCTTTTGTTAAAAAAAAGTAATAAATAAATAAAGCAAAGATAGAAAATAGTGGGTTAAAAGTCATATGAAACACTGTAATTCATATGCTTGATTCACTTTTAGCAGCAATTGCATGAAGTAATCGTATTCTATATGACATTATTGGTCTCTAAGGTATAGAAACTCAACAAAAATATTAAATCATTAAAGGGGTGGCCCACTACGATATCATAATTTAACTTTAGCTGATGTGAAATGTAGCTGTGCGAACATAAAAAGCATCACTAAATGTAATATGCTCAATGTTCAATGCAAAGGGAGACATTGAGTTTTACAAAGTTAGCTTAGCAAAGCCAACAGCAAATGACATTTGGGGACTACAAAAAAATACATCCAGGTTAATGATGTCATAAAACCCTTCAGGTTATAGGCATACACACTGTGCAGCAAAGTGGTGTGGCCAGATGTGCTGTAATGTTATAGCAGAGAAAGCTAAAATGCTGTCCAAACGCTTCTTTACCACATAGCTTGTTCTGTTTCTGTGTTTGGGCTTTCAAAGGACACGACACAAAGAGAGAAGTGCGAACAGTTTAATTTTAATTATGCTCCAGAGAATTATGAAATAGATATAGCTAGCATTTGAGATAAGTCATTTAATTCAATTCAATTCATTTACAGTTACACTGATTGACAGTATTTACACAGTAGATGCAAAGCGTGTGCTAGTAGAGGCCTACCATTAAGTTAGCTGACCAATCAGAGCCTCTTGAGGGTTTTTCGAGGAATTAGGAAATATGACATGTTTACCTGTTAGCTGAGTAGCATATATAATTAAAGTAAGATATATGAAAAAAAAAGTCGGTTTGGAAGATAGGAAAATATATATGTTTAAGTTTTGCGTTCCCTCGCAAAGATGTTTTGCATTCCCTCGCAAAGCTGTTTTTCCACAAACACTTTCTGTTCACTTTATACATGTCAACCCTCACATTTTTGCCAGAATTATCCTGTATTTTACCATTATATCCTGCTATTATATGATTAAGTATTTTCCCATATTTTTCATGTATTTTTAAATCTTGAAAGCATGCTGAAATTAATATCAAATGTCTGCATTCACTTTCTTTCTATTAAAGCTGTGCGTCGATCATCACCCTTTATATGCAACCTCTGAATCAGCGAATGCATAAGCCAATGACTGGTACAGTATAAGCGCTAACTGACAGGCTCCGTATGATAAACTGATCCCAGATCAGCTTCTGTACATGACATTTAAAGAGGAGCAAAAGTGCAGGACACTTTGATATTCGGATGTGTGTTTAAACAGACAAATACTCATAATAATATCTAAACATGTTCGTCCTGTGTGTTTTATTTTAAACATAACTAATTTTATTTTAAATGAGCACAAACAGTTACTAAAGTAATGGAATGCTTTCATTATAGATCTGCACAGTCTTACAGTGACACCTCTGTTATCAAAAAATAAATAAATAAATGAAAGATTCATCTGCTGCTCTACACTTCTTTGATAACAGAGGTGTCACTTTAAATGGTGTGTACAGAGGCAGATCAGGGATCAGTTTATCATATGGAACGCGTATACATCTGATTAAAAAATACACACTGAAATAAAGACACTAGACAACAGGGAGAAAAAACAATTGCATTCTATGGCACCTTTAAGTCATTGCATATATATGAATAATTTGCAGTAAACCAGAAACAAATAATTTCTATAGATGCAACTATCAATTAGTTTTATATTTCACCACCACATTTCTTAATTCAGTTGTGCCAATTGAAGTATTTCATGAGATTGCAGTTCTTTCCTTTAGTTTAGCTGTTACGAACAAAGTCTTAAAAGTCTTTGGGTCCAATTTTGATATTTATTTGCTTCAAATCTACAATTGTAATGCTATGATTCACTTCAAAGCTGGGTGGTTTGGATTATTGGCTTTCAGTGATTTTTTTTTTTAATCCCTAAGGGAAAAATTAACAGGAAAAATACTTCCAGAAGTTGCAAGGCTGATAAAAGTGGGTGGGCAATAATACACTTAAATAAACGATGATTTAACACTGTGTTCCTTAAATATTATAACATACATACTGTTGTACAGTTTATTTAATTATAATTGCTGTAATTATGCTACTAAATAAATAGTAATAATGAGTAATTCTGACCTTCAGCCTGCAGTTGGACAAAGTATCCCAGTGTAAGCGCCATGGTCTGTGAGTCCACTGTGTTCAGAAGCTTGGCTGCAGATGTGCCAAGCAGCGGGGTCCCATTTTGCTGGACATAGTAGGTCATCTCAGCTGGGTTTTTTGTCCCATGAACTCGCCTGATACTAACCATCTGAATGTAATGAAAAACACTTTGATTACTTCCAATTGATACATCTTATTTAGTGAAGCTGATTTTTATTTTTATATTTTTTTTACAGTACAGTAGAGAGACTGGTTGGTGAAGTGACATTATTTTATTTAATAACAGCGATGAATTCATCCAATTATATGTGACCCTGATCTTATGGGTATATGTTTGGCAATAGCTTAAAAAATACATTGTATGGGTCAAAATTCTTACTTTTTATTTTATGCCAAAATGGCTTAGTGTATTAAATAAAGATGAAGTTCCATGAAGATGTTTTGTAAATTTCCAACTGTAATTATATTAAAATGTATTTTTGGATTAGCAATATGCATTGCCAAGCACTTTATTTGATCAACTTTAAAGGTGATTTTCTCAGTATTTAGGTTTTCACATATATACCCCCATCCAAAGGTAACAGTAGAAGGTTAACCTGTTGTACTATTGTACAAGTACTACTATTTACATCACTATTTACATATTACTATTTACTTACATTGTACTTAAATTTCAAATGGCCAAATTTTACTACATCTGTAATTGTTTTTGCAGTTATTTATTCAGTATCATTTACAGTGTTAATTTATTGTATAACCCCAAATCAGAAAATGTTGGGACAGTATGTGAAGCAAAGATAAAAAAGAAAGTAGTGATTTACAAATTTACTTTGAGTTGTTTTTCATTGCAGATAATATAAACACAAAATATTTCAACTTCATTGAATTTGTCCATTCATCTTTTCCTGTCATTCAGATCTCCAACACATTCCAAAAGAGCAGGTACAGGAGCAATTTAGGGCTAGTAATCAGGTAAACAGGTTAATTAATGATGTGATTTGAAACAGGTGATGTCAACAGGTGATTGTAATTATGATTTGGTACAAAAACAGCATCCAAGAAAAGTCTAGTCCTTTAGGAGCAAAGATGGGTTGAGTATCACTAATTTACCATCAAATATGTGAGAACAATATTGAAATGTTTGAAAACAATGTTCCTCAAAGAAAGATAGGAAGACATTTGGATATTTCACCTTCAACAGTGCATAACATCATTAAAAGGTTTAAGGAATATGAAGGGATTTTAGTGTGCAAAAAACAAGGGCACAAGCCTAAGCTAAACTACTGTGATCTCTGATCCCTCAGGCAGCACTGTATCAAGAATTGTCATTCATCTATAAGCGATATCACCACATGAGCTCAGGACTACTTTGGAAATCCTTTGTCAAATACCACAATGCATAATTACATCCAAAAATGCCAGTTAAAACTGTACCGTGCCAAAAAGAAGCCCTATGTTAACAGTGTCCAAACGCGTAACTTCTTTGGGCTCAGAGGCATCTATAATGGACCATCACACAGAAACATGTACTGTGGTAAGATTAATCAGTATTTCAGCTATTTTTGGGGGAGAACGTCATATGCTCCAGACCAAAGAAGAAAAGGATTATCCAGACTGTTAGCGGCAACAAGGCCAAAAACCGGGGTCTGTTATGGTATGGGGTTGTGTCAGTGCCCATGGCACAGGTAACTGAAAAGTAAAAAAAAAAAACAAAAAGTGCTCAGGGGTAGCTTAAATATTGTGTTGGTGCTCTTTGTGTAAGGGATTCATCAGAATAAACAACAAAAAACAGTCCAAGGCACTCGAAAAATGTGAAAAAGATTTAAAAGCCTTTATTCAATATTTTTAAGGACTAGCCATGTGAATAAAGGATTTTTAATATTTTTTTCCACATTTTTCAAGTGCTTTGGACTGTTTTTTGTTGTAACTGAAAAGTACATTGAAATTTTGGAGCACAATACGCTGCTTTCTTTTTCAGGGACGCCCACGCATATTTCAACAAGACAATGCACACATTCTGCACAAAGTCCTGCGGAGGAAGAGCATACAGGTACTTTACTGGCCTGCCTGCAGTCCCGACCAATAGACCAGTCCGATCAGTCCTCTCCAATAGAGAATGTGTGGTGCATTTTGAAGTGCAAAATGCAACAATGAAGACCCTGTACTGTTGCCCACCTTAAGACTTGTTTTGCAGGAAGAATGGGACAAAATTAGACCTTAAACACTTCATCACTTGGTGTCCTCAGTCCCTAAACATATTTTAAGTGATGTGAAAAGGAATAACAACATTACAAAGTGGTGAAAAGGAATGACATTACAAAGTGCTTTACTGTTCCAACTATTTCTGAAATGTGTTGCCATAACCAAAATTGGATCTATTTTAAGGTACAATTTTTAAATAAACTCTTAATTTGAGATACATTTGAAATACATTTTCTTAATGTTTGTTTATTTATTAATAAACTCTTAATTTGCTTCTTATTAGTTATTAAGGTAATAGTTGGGTTTATGTATTGATTAAGGATGTAATCATAAAAAATATGTACTGTATAAGTACTAATAAACAGGAATTATCTTAATAATAGGCAGGCAATAAACCACTAGTCAACAATGAGAATTGGTACTTAAACTAAAATGCTGCCCATGCATGTGTTCATGTCATTTCAAAGTTTACTACATAGTCAAATATGTTCTTCTACTTGCATATACATTATTTGCTTAGACATGATTTTGGTGAACAAAAATGTAGTCATTACTATAGAAAGTTTTCTACGATTGATAGTTTTTACTCTTGCAGAATCCTTTATTTGTTCACAACTTTGCTTACTTAATACTTGGCAATACCATTATGTAATACCTGCACAGTGTAACTGCCCACTGTTGTTGCCCGTTTGAAGCGAACTCCTTGCTGGTGGGCCACCATGAAGAGCTCAGCCAGCCGCTCCTCCATCAGGCTGGCAAAGCTCTGGTACTGCACTTCCAGAGACAAGTTTGACACATCCTGAATCACTGCAAGGACATGGAGAAGAAGGACTTTAATGGACAGGGACAGAAGACTTTAAATGAAAGTCTTGATTTCTAATCTCAAATTTTTGTAGTCCCCAAACTTCGATCGCTGTAGGCTTTGCTAAGCTAACTCTGTAAAAGCCAGTGTGTCCCTTTGCATTGAGCATATAACATTCAGAGATGTTGTTTATGTTCACACAGCTACATTATACATGAAAAAAAGTTTAAAATATAATATAGTAGTGGACCACCCCTTTAAGAAACAAATTATCACAGCTCTTTCACTGACTAATGAACAGCGTCAGTAAGACAGTTACCTGTGATTATCCAAAACGGTCTGGTTTCTACAGATGTGTTGATGTTGTGGTATTCCAGAGCTGCAGAGGAAAGACAGTGAGGGCAGAGAGAAAGAAAGCGAGAGAAAGGGTTGTAAAGAGGAAGAGTAGATAAGAAAGCTTGTTTCCGAAGACATTGCTTTGATCCTGGGTCCAGAGGCTTAGCTGAGCACATCTACTCTCCAACAGACAGTACAGAGAGTCTAGCCGCATTCCCCAAATGAAACCTTTACTCAATTGCATACTGGCAGTGTGATTAAAGGCTCTGGCTGACATTCTGTCTTCAAGGCAGAATCGCTAAGCAGCCTGTAAATTTCCTGCCTCTGTTGAATTACTTCAGTGATGTCTACTAAGGTCTAATCTATGAGTAGCTTGACCGTTTTTAACTGATCTTACATTTTTTACTCACATTTAAATGCAATATATAACTGTGCATTTATAATATTTGCAAACAGTTTTTCACTTAGTGTTATCTTTGACTAATATTTAAATTAGTTTGATCAGAAAAAGTGTGACAAACATGCAAAAAAAAAAAAAATCACTTTTTCACACCACTCTGTGTATTTATGTGTGCATCTTTGTACATTTGTACATTTGTTACATACAGTAATACATCTCTGTATATAAAAAATATATAAATATAGCCTTGAAGTGACTTTGATTTGTTTACTCAGGACATTTGCACTGTATAAATGATTTAGCTTTAGCAAATGATAAACAAAGCCAATAAATTAATATACATTAACAAAGCAAAGAGCAAGCAAAAAGGCTAGACTGCGAGGAGAAAGCAAATGACCTCACAGTTAGCACTGAGCAAAAGTGTGACAGTGAGTTGTGTGATATTCTCACCACAGCATTACAGTTGCTTGCGAAGCTGTGTACTTTCCACACAGACACACACATAAGTGTATCCGGGATTGCCTACTGTTAATTATTTTCTCTGTAATTGGCTTTGATGTGCATGCTGTGCCCTGGCCCACGTATGCATGAACCTGTTTCCACCTCCTGTGAACACTACCAACCCTACTAAAAATGTTGTATCTATCTGGTACAGAGGATCATAAGTGTTATTATGAATAAAAATCATGTTCTGATTTCTTTTAGCAATAAATATGCAAAATTATCATAACAAATCACTAGCTTTATTTCAAAAATTATGTCTGGTTTTCATCATCAATAAAATCATACGGTCACAATTTATTTTGATGGTCCTTTTGCTGAATTTAAGTTACATTTCAACTGATTCTCATTAGATTATAAGTAGACTGTTAGGTTGGGGTAAGGTGTAGGGTTAGTGTAAGTTGACATGTACTTGCAAAGTTTCCAATAGTAAATGAAATTTCTGTTGACTGTCAATATCAATAAATATTAAGTAGACAGTCTACTAATACTCAAATTGACCATCAAAATAAAGTGTTACCAATCATATATAAAATAGATATAAGAACTGTCAAAACTGTATCTATTTGCAAGACTCCCCAGCAGGCACACAAGGTCATTAGACTAATATACAGTATTAGGTTAGATTTAGGTCACCAGCGTCTATTATTTACAGCGTCTACTTATTATTTTGACGTCCAATAATAAAGTGAAATTATGTTGATATTTTGTTAATTTAAGGTTGACCAAAATCTAACGTTTTGCCAACATCTTAAACTAACATCATATTAATGTCAAATACTGACATTTTTTCAAAATTTAACATCTGATAGATGTCTTATTGGTAACTTACACAAAACGTCAATCTGTAACATCATTAGATGTTGATATTTTGTTGTTTGTAGGTTGCAAACAATGCAGAAACCAAAATGCAATGTCTGTTCGACATTGGACATTGACGTTGGGCTGACGCTGGGTTCTGACATCAACCCGATTTTGATTCCTAAACAAAATGCAACATTCCATGACGCTGGGGTAACCCATCAATCTGATGTCATGTTGACGTCCTGTGCCTGCTGGGTCGGGAATGCCAGGAAGCACTTACGCTCAGCGGTGATTAGTGGCGGGTAAAACAGGAAGTAGCCAACAAGTTCGGCAGTCAAGTGACTGAGAAGGTTACTGGCGGTTGTGCCATTAAGTGTGACACTTCCATTATGCACCATATAAATAAGAGATACAGCGGGAGAACCCAAAGACTGAGATGTGCTCAATATCTGAGAAAAAAGAAGACAAACAAAGAGAAACAACACTTTGATATGAGGACCACTTCGTTGAGCTGCAGGAGATGGTTGTTAGCTTGCAAAAAGAGGTGCCTTATTCTGCATGATCATATTCAAAATCCCTTAAATCTATATACAATCAATGTTACAATGACTATCATACTATTTATAAGCAGTACATTAGGGTTTTATTATCTATTACACAGATAACAGTCAATATGTGTACTATTACCAGAAGTAAAACATATTGACATATTTGTAATACAATTTACAAATATATACCCCTCACTTCAGCAAGAGACTGGCATAATAATATTTTTCACTCCCAAAAAAACCTGTAAAAACTCAAACTACTTTATTTAATATGGTAAAGTTCCAGTTCAGATGAAGTTGATGAAAGGTAAGGTCTTCCAACCTGTACAGTGAGAGTGCTGTGTGAGTTCATCACTATGGCCTCAGCCTCGGCAAATGCATTCTCCAGTCTCTGCTCCATCATCTGAGTGAATCTGCAGGATCTGATGTCATCTCCTGGCCCTACAAACCGCAGAACTACACATACAAACATAAATCCATGCACACTTAAGGAACTGTGTCAAATGTTCTCTCAGTAAACTTCTAATGGATAATTCACAATGAGCTATTTGTGTTTTAAATAAAACTGTCAAGCTAATAGTCAAGTAAAAAAGTCAAGCTTTCATGTCTGTTACAGTGCCACCTTTGGTAGAATGAAACTTTAAAAATGTAGTGTAAAAATGGTAAAAACAAACTAGGCAGATGTGAGTTGCACATGAGACAGTAGCTAATAGATATCAGAAGCTAATAAATAATGAACAAAAAGTCTTAATTTCTTTGCACTCTTAAAAATAAAGTTTTCCCCTGCATCTATGAGTTCCATAACGAACCATATAACAAAATAGACCTGGTCCTTGGTTGTTATTCATTGGTTTGCCACAATAAAATACTCTAGAAAGATGGATACACCCATGACTGTTGCTTCACAAGCATTTTGCTATTAGTAACGAGACATAGAAACTGAAATAACTTTTTTAAATAAAAGCAGTGAAGCCGTGCTTCACAGTCAATTTAGAACAGCAAAGAAGTATTTAGGCAATCCACATCGCAAACAAATGTCCCTTTGCTTCGAAAAAATTCATTGTAAACCACCATTTCTTTTTTTTCTTTTACTTTATTTCGAGAAACCATTAGGTCAAAATCTATTTGTTTGTTTGTTCATTTTGCTCTTTTGTTCATTTGTTTGTTTGTTGTTCATTCATTTGCTCACCCGTTCATGCATTCAACTGATTGATGTTTATATATTATTTCTTATGTCTATTTTTGATGAATTATTACTATTTTATATACTCTATAAAATGTATATAACTTAGTTATAGATTCAGTTGTTTTACTATTATTTCTGGTTCTGGTTTGTATTAATTAAATGGAAGTGCTGCTGATTTAAAACTATGGCAAAAAAAAAAAAAAAAAAAAAAAAAAAAAAAAAAAAAAAAAAAAAAAATAATAATAATAATAATAATAATAATAATAATAATAATAATAATAAATCAATTACTAACAGTAAAATTATGTCCTATTATTAAGTCACAAAAATATTTAAAAATTATAGCAACTTCAATTACACAGTAGACAGCAAGTAGTCTAAAACAGCATTTGAAGATTTATCCCTGCAAAAGGAAATCATATTTAGGTCACGACTGTCTGTTGTTAGTCAAAAAATCTACTGTAAAATACCTAGCTGTTTACAGTCATTAAACGTGTCCCTATGCATATACCAACACCAAAACAATGTAGATTTACTTTAAGATTTTACGTTGTTAAAACAACTCTTACTTTATTGGTAAATCTATATTCATCAATCAAGTATTTTCATAACTTGATTGAGTACTTTTTAATACTTTCATAATTGGCTCAAACAAAAATAAGTAATTTAATCAGCCTGAGTTATGTTTTTATAAAGTAACATTTAAATGTGTTGAGACTTCCTGTTTCATTCACTTCCTTTAATGTTTAGTTGTACAAACACTGTGTTATGCTGCATGATGTTGCAAACTGGTATATCCATGTCATAACATAAAAATGTTTATGTATTGCCATAGACTCACTGGTTTGTAGTGAAAGTAGTTTGATTTGTTTCGGCTATTTGTTATTAATAGTAATTAAACCATAGGCAAATGAATCAGAAGTACAAACACATTCACATAAAAGAGCGTACAAAATAGCTCAACTTTTGCCACTGTGTGGATTAATACTGAATGGGTGTCTTTGTTATTAGTTGGGGTTAGATTTAAGAGTAGAGTCATAGGCTGGTGTTTAACTGCATTGCTTTATTGCATTCCTGCATTGGGCTCTCACATACTTTCTGCTACTTCATAGCTATGGTCGGCATTTCTCTCTGTCTCACGCTGAACCCAGTCAACCAATCAGAACAGACTGGGTCATCGGACCAATCACAGCAGATTAGCCTCCCGCAAAGGAGGGGTTTGGGAACAAATGAATCTTTAAACATATCATATGGGAGTCATTGGGATAATTAGTTCAAAATGAATGCATATAAGACATTCATTCAGTCATTCATTTTCTTGTCGGCTTTGTCCCTTTATTAATTCGGGGTCGCCACAGCGGAATCAACCGCCAACTTATCCAGCATATTTTTTATGCAGCGGATGCCCTTCCAGCCGCAACCCATCTCTGGGAAACATCCATACACACACATTCACACTCATACACTACGGACAATTTAGCCTATCCAATTCACCTATACCACATGTCTTTGGACCCGGAGGAAACCCACGCAACCACGGGGAGAACATGCAAACTCCACACAGAAATGCCAACTGACCCAGCCGGGGCTCGAACCAGCGACCTTCTTGCTGTGAGGCGAACGTGCTACTCACTACGCCACTGTGGCGCCGCATATAAGACAATGAAAGTGTTTTTGACCTTGCATGCATACTGTATCAGCCTGTTGTTGTAGGCCCCAAGACCAAAATACAACCTTTTGTATTGCATAATAGGGTTCTCTAAGGATATCTATAAGTTAGTTTGCTCCAAAACAGTGACAGAATTCACATTTATAAGATATAAACATCCAAAATGTATACAAATATATCAATGGTTTTATTGACGTCATCTCATTCTTGTGCATTTCTCATCAGATCTTCTGTTCAATCAAATGCTTCTTTCAAGACACTTCTCATTTGCTTTTCAAGCAACTGATCTCAAGCACTATCACTAGCACAATTGTGATACAAATTAAATACTGTTTTTGTTTTGTTTTTTAAGGGGAGGAGCTACTAGATGCGTTCGTGTTTCAGTTGACATTATGTCAAACATTGTATAAAAAATACACATTTCAAAGCACTTCACACAACCTTTAAAACTAACATAATACTAACACGCCTCCAAAAAGACTATTTTATTTCACAGGGACTTTAAAAGGTAGGAAAAAATCATGTTTGTCAGCACTGACACATTAGAGTGGTGGCAGAGATTGAGTTTGGAGTCTGACCTGTCTTCAGCATCAGTGAGATGGCAGGGCTGGGTCTCCAGGGGACTGCTGGGATGGGAACGGCCTGCACCAGTGGCACAAACTGCCGGATGTCTGCCATCAATCTCTCAATACCATAGACACTAAGAGCCTCCACAACTACAGAGGCACTGTATACCATCTCTCCATTGGTCACATAGTAACCGACTGTCACATTAGGCACACTGGAAATTCTCTCAAGCTGAGGAAGGTGGAGAAAGAAACAAGAAACACTTATTTTAAGGGTGTATTCTGTTGATTAGTGCTGATTTTAAATTAGTTAAACATTTAAGATTTATGTATTTGTTCATTTTTTTTTTCAGCTTTGTCCCTTTATTAATCTGGGGTCGCCACAGTGGAATGAACTGCCAATTTATCTAGCATATGTTTTACACAGCGGATGCCCTTCTAGCTGTAGCAACCAGTTGGCATTTCTGTGTGGAGTTTGCATGTTCTCCCTGTGTTGTCATGGGTTTACTGTGGAAACTCCAGTTTCCCCCACAGTCTAAAGACATGTGCTATCTGCTTGTTAAGTGTGACGACACGCAAAGCGGCTTCCAGGTCCAATCACTCTATGAAACTGTATAGGGAGACTCATCAAATAATAATAATAAATGTTTACAAAGCAATGCAATACTATATAAAAATTTACATTTCACATTTACATATCTAAAAATTTCAGTCTTTTAGTTGCGATTAATCGCGATTAATTGCCAAAAAATTGTGCGATTAATTAGTTGTTTTTTTTTTTT
>CAIGQQ010037491.1:2973420-2991342 GCA_903798035.1 Danio albolineatus | reverse complement strand
AGCTAATTCTTAAAGTACCGGACATCGTAGATGGTCCAGGCACTACAAATGTAACCTGCTCACCTAGTGTTTACATGTGTAATCCTTTTGTTATTTGCTTATTAATAACCACCTCACATGGAATCTGTGTCTCATTTGGAGGTTGTTACTGTCTACCAGAGGTCATACTTTGGTTGCAGACGCATGCTTTGAAAGCCTTCATGACTGAATGAATCAATTCAACCAAGGTAACCCTGATGCTGAAATCGAATTGGCTAAAGTGTTTTGGGGTGGGTTAAAGGGACTAAAACAAAGACAGACGTTCTGGCACATAATGCACATTTTTAAAGCACTGTTCTTCTGTGTTGTTTTTCCGAGAAATAAGAATTCTTACTTAGCATGTTTCTTAAATATCTGCAAACATATTATGGTATTTTTAGGCTTTAGAAGAGTCACCTTTTAAGCATAGATGATGAAAGCAGTGGTTCATGATTGTGAATGCTTTATTATAAAAGACCCAATTTTCTCTGAAGCACCTGAACATGTCTCTGCCTTAGACTCGGATAGTCTTTGTCTTGACTTGGAATCAAACAAGTTGGCCTTAACTACAAAACTGTTTAACACTACGGATATTTTCCTGTCGCCATTTATTTAAGATGAAGGGCCTATTTGACATAAACAATCAAACCTGTTTTTATCCACATCTTGTCTGTGATGTTACACCTCATCAGTGTGGCCTCAGTAGCAGCAACTTTTGGTGGACCTGCGGTGCTTCTTGAAGAGTCGAGCTTGGTGCTCTGCGTGGTGGAGGCAAACCGGGTTCTAGATGTTATCTTTGGAGATTCAGGAAATGTAGTTGTAGTTCTGATAGTCGCACCGTGCGTTTTGGAGTGTCGTTTAGCAGCAGATGATTGGGTAGTGCTAATCTGCCTTGTGGTTGTTGTAAAGGGGATGCTGGTTGTAGTAAAGGTATTGCTGGTAAATCCTGTAGGTTGAGATACAGTGGTGGCTGTAATGCCTGGCTGTTCTTGTTGGGAGTCCACAGCTGTGTCTGAAGATCTGTTAGATGGAGCTGTGTTTCTCTGCTCAGAATCATTGGCTTGATGGAGAGTGTCTACAGCTCTGGATGTGGCTTCAGGTGCCACCAGCTCAGATATCCACTCAGACTCTGAAACAACAAAACACATACAGTGAGAAGGTGACTAATCTGAGGGTAATAAAAACATGGCCATGTGGAGTGATTTTGTTGACAGTAATAATAGTAAGGGGATGACCATGATATTGGGGATAATAAGGTGGTGAATGTTTCTCATAAACTAATGTTGAAAATAATAGTAGTATACTGTAGTTTAAATTAAAGCCCAGTCATGTTCTTTCTGGTGTTCCACAGGAATCGGTTTTGGGACCTCTTCTATTTCTTATTTAGATCTTACCTACAGGAACTATTTTTAGGAAGTATGCGATTACAATGACGACAGCAAACTTTATCTCTCTTCTAAATCTTCTTCAATGTTCCCTCCTGCTTTTGTTAAGTGCTTTGTAGAATTAAAACTTGATTTTCCCTCAACCTTCTTAAACCCAGTAGTAATAAAACAGAATTTCTTCTCATTGACACACAAAAAACACAATAGCAAGTCAAACATTTCCTTAGTGATATTCAATAATTGCTTTCTTCCTTTGTCGAACCAGATTAAACGTGTCATCTTTAATTAAACCTTGTCCTTTGAAGCTCATATCAATAGCGTTACACAATCAGCATTCTTCCATATCAAGAATATTAATCACCTTTATTAACCCTATCCTTTCGTTGAAGAGCACTGCTACTCTTGTACATGCTCTCATACCATCACAAACCTTCCTACAAAATGCTACGGCCCAAAAGTTATTACCAAAAAATTAATTTTGGATCACATCTATTGCTACTGGTACACTTTGCCCAACTCTGACATGTTGTTTAGAAAAGGTTTGGTCCCTTTTATGCAGGCCAGCCCACACTGATACTTATAAACTTAGGACTGCAGAGAAGGTATGGCATAAAACTAACTAAAAAAACATATACTGTACGTATACATCTGGTTGACTATAGTTTGTATCAGTCATTTCTCACTCTAATGTCTCCACATCTAATATATCATGCTTGCATAATAAAATTTATTCTCATATATTTTTCTTCTCCCCTTATTCTCCTGCTCCCCTTATCTTCCTCTTTTATCCTTTCACACTGTTATTTGCCACATTCTGTTTTTTTTTTTTTGCTATTCTCCACACTACAAAACAGATAAGCGGCTCTCTTTCTGTCTTCTCTCCAATCAAAAGTCAGAAGTTTTCAATCAACTTAAAGTCTACCCACTTGATCATATCCCATTTTATCTCCTTTAAGCCATTTGCCCTTCATTTATACCCGGATTCACATTATCAGCACATCTCATGTTGGTACGTTTCCTACAGCATTTAAGTAGGCTTGGATAACCACCCAACTTAAGAGACTTGCAATAAATCCAGATCTTTAAAAAAGAAGAAGAAAAAAAAACCTACATACTGGTGTCCCTTCATTCACTGAGAAAAAAAAAAACCTTAAACAGAACAACCTTCTGGAACAAATACTGTATAGACATTTACAAAAAGGCTAAACTCCAGTAAGCAGACATTTACTTCAAGGTACCGTCATCTGCATTTTTTCACATTATTCTGCACCTTATGCACCTAATTCAGGGCCTTATCTGCTTGCCCCAGATTTTAGGACCCTTTGGTGCACAGAAGACATGCGTCCCATAGCGCTTTGTATTTAAGGCTGTGGAAACAGATTTCAGCTCCTTTCCCAACTGTATGTCGAGAAATGCTAAACTTTTTGATTAATAAACCAACCCTCTCGAGTCTGCTTCAATTCAAAATTGTCATTATGCATGTGCTCATACTGCCAAGGTAAAAGTACTGAAAGATGCCTTAAAAGCACAATATGGAAGTTTTTTTTTTCCCTTAACATATCCTTAACACTAGTGAAAGAAACTAGAACAGTGTTATATATTTTGCTGACTTAGTATGTACGGTACTTATATTAAACTAAATATTCAAAAAAATGTTCAGATGCAGAGACAGCATTTTTAACTAGTCACAATGTTAAATGTTAGATGTGAAATCATGCTAATGCTCAATTTACAATTTGGTTTTATAGAAATTTTAATTATGAATTCTTAATTATGTTATGCATTTTATTATACTGCAGAGAAGCCTTATAACAGAATTTAAAGTGTATTTAGTTTGATAAAACAACAATGCTCCTACCCTACATTATCACAATTTGAGGAACCAAAATCACACTCGGCCAGGGCATCATCAAACTGCAACTTTTTTTGTTATAAATACAGTACATATCCTTTAGTGGCGAAGATTACAGCCTGACGGATATGTTAAATATGTCCCACAAACTGAAAGATTATTACTTTTTTTATCATTTTCCTGTTTATATGTAAAGCAGCTATGACCAGTAGAAATAAATGTCTTGACTTAACTTGATCAAAACTTCATACAAGCTGGAGCACAAAGTTCACAAATAACTTTATAGGATCACAATTACCATTGGAACTGTCAGAATTCTAACTACTAGAATGGCCATATCGATCATTCTGACATTTCACATAAGACTTTACTGAACTGAAATTCATCAAATCACTTACATTTGAATGTCAGTTGCATATTTGCTTTGAATGTCAGTGGTCATATTTTATGAAGCGATTACTTTATTTTTTTATTTTTTTATTTGTTTTGTAATATAGCCTATACTTGTGTACTAGTTACTGCACCAGACCATTTGTGAAGGTGTGCATACCTCATTTTGTCTGGCAAGTGGAAAAGTAAAGTTTTTACCGCATTAAAATGTTTATTTTGAAAATTTAAAAGACATTATCTGAAGTATGCTTTTGCTAATTTGCTATCAGAAAATATAGCTGCATCCAAAAGTTCATATTTTCATACTATAAAGCACATTTTAAAATGTATGTATGCCAAGTAGTTTGTCCAAATTCATAGAATTCGAAAAACAGTATGCGAGAAGTACCTGGATGACCTACTACTTCCGGCAAGATTCTGAGTTGCGCATTCAATTGATGATGAGCCATCCCAAGATGCCACGCAAGAGAAATCATGAATGGGAGTGAGCACAAGGGGCGAGAATAAACAAAATGATTAGATTTTTTCTAAAGCAAGCGATTTCTCCATATAAAAATAATAATTAATCTGTCCAGAGAGGTCATGTTTTGATCCTCGATTGGTCTCATGCAGTCACATGATAAGATTTCGCAGGTCAGAGTTCACCAAGCCTGAACTGTCCTATGCAGTGAACTGCGAAATTTGCCACACAACCTTACTTTTCTGGTCTGAAGCATTTGCATGCGTATGAACGGAAGTCTATGGGGGGAAAAGTGCAGTGTGACCGTAGCTTTGCTCAGCAGCAGAGTTAAAGTTTTAATGAGACAATGAAATGATTAAATAAGTGATGACTGAGCACTGATGATGAACACCTGCTGTTAATAAGCATAAACAGAAGAGAAACACAACTTACAACTGACTTCAAACTGCAGCAGCAGCAGCAGATTCATTTATTACTAACCTGTTTGACTAACCTCTTTGACTTAAATGTCCACAAAAATCCATATGCGATTGATTGAGAATTAACTGTTTTAATTATTTACGCTTTAAACAACAACAACATGAAAACTTTTATTTTTCTGATGTCACCATCGTGGAAAACAATAGTTGATTTACTTGGGCCTTTTTGACTTGATTCCTAATGTTAGTGTTAATATGATGAGTTTAAATGATCCTGTATCGATTCTTAACGCTTATAAGTTTAGCTTTGCATAATGTTAGAATCTACCTCAATTGTGGTTTAATAACCACACATTCGCCTTACAGCAAGAAGGTCGCTGGTTCGAGCCCCGGCTGGCTCAGTTGGCATTTCTGTGTGGAGTTTGCAAGTTCTCCCTGTGGTTGCGTGGGTTTGGGTAGGCAAAATTGTCCGTAGTGTATGAGTGTGAATGAGTGTGTATGGATGTTTCCCAGAGATGGGTTGCAGCTGGAAGGGCATCTGCTGCGTAAAACATATGCTGGGTAAGTTGGCGGTTCATTCCGCTGTGGCAACCCCAGATTAATAAAGGGACTAAGCCGACAAGAAAATGAATGAATGAATGAATGTCATAGTTTCAAAGTGCTTTACATAAACAGAAATACAATTAAAGTATAAGAAAATAAAAATAAATAATAAAAATGAGTAAAAACAGATTTAAATAGTTATAAAAGAATGAAAAAGAAAAGAAAGACACAATAGTGCGATCTGTCGGACGTAGCACAGTGCTCATTTAGTAAAGGCACAGCTAAACAAATGTGTTTTCAGTCTTGATTTGAATGTACCTAATGTTGGAGCACATCTGATCATTTCTGAAAGCTGATTCCAGCAGCGTGGTACGTAGTTGCTGAAAGTCAATTCACCATGCTTTGACTGAACTCTTAGAATTTCTAATTTATATGACCATAAAGATCTGAGTGATCTGTTGGGTTTGTATTCAGTCAGCATATCTGCAATGTATTGAGGTCCTAGGCCATTTAGTGATTTATAGACAGTGTTGGGAGTAACGCGTTATAAAAGTAATGTATTACAGTAATGTATTACATTTTCCTGTAACGCAGTAGTGTAAGGCATTACTAATGCATTTTCAGTAATATTTTACTCTGTACATGTTCAGTAACGCGTGTGTTACAACAAACTTTTCGCCCGCAAGAGATTAACAAATAAAAATAGCGCAGTTCTATTTCCTGTTCGTGGTTAGTGAATATACGCGCGGCGTGTGTTGTCATTCATCTCCCTCTGGCTACGGGGACTTTTTACTTTGAACGCGGAGTGATTTCAGACTCTGAGCTCGAGGTCCGAGGCTATTGGCTCAGCCCGGTGCGCAGTAATCTTAAACCCTAACGCACAGCGGCAAAGCGGCAAATTAATTCGCGAGATGGACGTAAGTACATATGGTGTTATTTTTACTGACAAACGTATTCATGTAATACGAGCGAGCGAACGCGCGCCGGTTTCTAATCGCGTGCACTCAAAACACGGCTGCTCACGTGCGGATGATCTGCTCTCGCTCCGTCAGATGATGCAGACTCACAATTTGTGACTTGTGTTTCCTCTTCTTTTTGTGCGTTTGCTCTCCAGAGATTATATTATCTTATTCTATATATCCAGAGATATTTCTACACTATTTACCTACAGGTTGAGGTAAATTCTGAAATAAATACTAGTGTTTTTGAGTGTTAGGTATACTGCCTATGTTTTAGGCTAGTGGATTTTCAACTTGTTAATAAATGCTTCAGCATACTGTAGTATCAGGAATAGTGAACTGATAAAATGAAATACAAAGTGGGGTTTTACTACAGTAAAGTGTGGTGAATTGTAGAATAATATACACTATAATGTTGTAAGAAAAAAACTACAGCACTGGGTAATTTGTTTATATTTCACTTGCTGTGTTACCATAGCAACTATAGTATTACCACAACAGATTCATTGAAGTACTTTACTATAGTAATGTTCAAAACACTGTACATGCCAATAGATGTGTTCAGGGACCCTGTGGAACAGCTTTTCCTCAAAATGAAGAGGATGACAGGGAAAATGATCTCCAATATCTCATCAACAATGTGGAAGACAACATTTTATTTATTCTAAGAGTAAATAGTACAGTAGGCTATAAAACCTTATCAAGTTTTTCCTATATTCTATTAGTAACATTTCTGCTTTTGTTATATTTTTGTTTAAATGTTTTTATTTGATTAGTATGGTGCACCTTTTTTTAAAATAAAATGTATTCTTTGCACTCAACATCTATTCTCTGTGTCATTAATTGTTGGAAACTGGAAATATCTCATCATATAACACACAGCCAAAAATGTTTTGGTTTGTTATATAAAAAATGTATATGTAAGTCTATTTTAGTATTTTGGTTATTAATAATAGTGGACCAATATAAATCATATCAAAAAGCACAAAAGGAAGAAGGAACACAAGACACACATTGTGAGTCTGCATATAATCTCACTGAGCCGTGTACTGAGAGCACGCAACAAAATGTATGCATGAGCAGTGCATATTTGAGAGAGCGTGAGGAAATTTGCGCGCGAGCAGCGTATATTTGAGAGCTCGCAAGCAGTTTTGTCCACAAACAGGAAATCGGTGCACAGGCATTATATTGAGAAAGCTACTGTATGTTCATCATGCTCACTTTGTGCAGGACAGTTTTGTGTTGTGAGCCACTTAAATTTAAAGTGAATAAAATAATGGCAACAATAAGAAAAAAAAATCTGCATCTTGTCATGGCATTGGAGTTTACATATAGGCCTGTAGTGTCTAATATGAATATAGTCAAGCTATTCAGAGATATTGCCAGATGATCACTTTACCGCTACCATACTTTTAACAGACTTAGATCATTTGTGATTCTGCCTTCCATGCTTTCTTGCATTGTCTTGTGCCTTCACATTGCCAATTATATACTGTTAGTAGCCTGGATAGGTCACACTCATTCTGCTACATCATATCGCTTTCTACTGGATGTAAAATGCTCTGCAGTACGTTTTGTCATTTTAGAATGTTAAGTTCTAATTCTGGAGTTATTTTGGTGAAAGTAACTAAAAAAGTAATATGTAGTCATGTAACATATTACAATTTTGAGACTGTAATATTGTAAGGTAAGGGATTACATTTAAATAACAGTAACAAGTAATCTGTAATGTATTACAGCTTTGAAGTAACTTGCACAACACTGTTTATAGACAAGTAGTAATACTTTAAAATGTATTCTGAATGTAACTGGGAGCTAGAGTAAACACCCAGGGACAGGTGTGATGTGCTCTGATTTTTTTGGTTCTGGTCAGAATCCTGGCTGCAGCGTTCTGAATGAGCTGCAGCTGTCTGACTGTCTTTTTGGGAATACCAGTGAGGAGCCCATTACAGTAATCCATCCTGCTGCTGATAAAAGCATGAACAAGTTTCTCTAAGTCTTTACTGGACACAAAGCATCTAATTCTTGCAAGAAATGAGACTGTATGCTGAGATAATAGTATGCTGATTCAGTTACTGCTTTGACATGGCTACTGACACTCAGATCTGACTCCAGAATCACATCAAGATTCTTGACCTTATTCTTTGTTGTTCGACACTTAGAGCCAAGGTACACATTCACCTTGAGAACCTCATCTCTGTTCCCAAATGCAATGGCTTCAGTTTTCTCTTTGTTTAACTGAAGATAGTTTTGGCACATCCAATTGTTAATTTCATCAATGCATTGGCAGAGGATGTCAATGGGGCTGTAGTCATTAGGCAGTAATGCTGTGTAGATCTCAGTGTCATCAGCGTGGCCTTGGTAGGAGATTTGGTTCTTTCTCATTATTTGGCTCCAAGGGAGCATATAAAGGTTAAAACAGTCATAATTACTGCCTTTGTAGTTCTAGTCTTAATACTAACAGCTATCTGATTTAAAAAAAAACAAAAACAAAACAAAACAATTAGACATTTTGCTGATAATACATTTTCCGAGTTTATCAATGTACAATGCATTTACAGTTTATATTAGTCATTAAAGACGTTGGTCACCTCAGTAAATATAGAAACAAGCTCATTTTCAACTTTAACTGAACAATTTACATATTTATGCATCAATACTATCCTTGAAACCCAACTCTCTGTCACCTACTGAAATGGTAGACGTTACATAACTCTCTCTTCTGTGAGGTATTCTGAAAAGAATGACTCAGTCTGATCAAAGTGCCTAGTCACCGCATTGTCACTGGCACAGTGCCTAGTCACTAGAAAGAAGGGAGCAGTCTCTGATCTGGGATTTGATATAAAATGCAGTATAAATGTCCCGAGTGATCAGAGACCTCACTTTTCCTCTGTGAACTTGACAGACTGTCCATTCTGAATCTTTGAGCCGGGAGTCAGCTCAACTGGGAATACATGATATTCTTCAGCAAACTGATCAGTTTCACCATCAGTCTCTTATCTAAGTGCTTTTCCAGGTAGCTTTGTTTTGGTCACTAAATAAAAAATTCACAGCAAATGCATCATTGATGTTCTTCAGGCTGAATACCTGTAGAAAATGTGATTATTTGAGAACACCAGGTAAAATGCAGGAAGAAATATAGGTGTCATATTATACCCTAGTGTGTTAGTATATAGTAAATATACTATTTGTAATACGATCTCCTGTCATAATCATAACCATAAAAAGAACAGTGGAGATATGCATCATGAGGGCATTTAAAACATATGTCTATACAGTACAAACACACTACCTGACAAAAGTCTTGTCATCGATCCCAATTGTAAGAGCAACAACTGATAACTTCTAGTTGATCATTTGAAAAGTGGCAGAAGGTAGATTTTTCTGATGAATTAACTGCATCCCAATCATCACAAATACTGCAGAAGACCCGCTTGGACCCAAAGTTCTCACAGAAATCAGTCAAGTTACATTCAGTATGGGGCGTGCGAGAGATCTGCAAAGTGAATGGCAACATCAACAGCCTGAGGTATCAGAACATGTCTGGTGCCCATTACATTACATACCACTGGAGAGGGCAAATTCTTCAGCGGGATAGTACTCCGTCTCATACTTCAACCTCTACATCAAAGTTCCTGAAAGCAAAGAAGTTCAAAGTGCTCCAGGATTGGCCAGCCCAGTCACCAGACATGAACATTATTGAGCATGTCTGGCGTAAAATAAAGAATGAGGCATTGAAGAGGAATCCAATGAATCTTGATGAACTCTGGGAGTCCTGCAAGAATGCCTTCTTTGCCATTCCAGATGACCTTCATAATAATTTATTTGAGTCATGGCAAATATGATGCAGTCTTTTTCCACTGCACCCTGACTTTATATTCTATACTTTATGTTAAGTGACAAAACTTTTGTCTAAGCAAAACCAGACCTTACTGTCCTTATTAAAGAATTAAAAGGCATGATCATATTTTATTTTGGTAAAATAAGCATAGTCTAGAGGCCTTTACCTTTCGTATAAGTATTTTCTGATACCAAATGATCAACTAGAATATACACTGAGTCAAGAGACCAATAATTTAGTGTTGGATGGATTTGTGGCCCAATTTGACCAGTGTGGTGGCCAATCTTTATTGATTGCACATTCCACCAGTCAGAGTGTGAAGGTTTCAGAGATGGGAAGTAACAAATTACATTTTTACTGTACTTACTTTATGTAAAGTACTTTACTTTTTTTAAACCTTTTTACTCCTTACATTTTTACATAAATATTTGTACTTTTTACTCTTTACATTTTTAAACCATATTCATTATGTGTCTTATTATTGCACAATTTGAAAGGCTTTTTGATCCAATCAATTTACTTTTTTGTCATTGCGTGCCTACATGCAGAAGTGGAGGCTCTTTAACTAAGGCTATCACGCACCTTATGTAGGCTAGTTTATGAAGCTTACCATGCGAAAGGTAAGATGACTACACAGATAGTGTGTAGACAGAAGGTAGTTGACAAATTTAACATGATTCTGCCATGTTTACACAATTATAAAATATATTTTGCTTGATCGGATCACAGGTAAACAAGAGAGACAAATTCCACTTCAGAAATATGCTATTTAAATGCTTATGTTTAGAGCCTTTTGTTCACTTCTGATCATACCTCACAGACTGTCACGATCACCAGCGGTCTTTAGCCAGAGACACACACACTGTGAACAACAGCTTGGCTAAAGGACTACAACTCCAGTCATGCAGCGCACACACACACTCCTGCTCCATATCACGACTGATTGCATACACACCACCGGAGGACCATCAAAGACTGATTACACTCCCTACATAAGTAGCACATACACAGACTATCCTTGCTGAGTATTGTTATCTGTTTGTGACTCTACAACGCGTTTCTTTTGTTCTTGGTTTTCTGTGTTTTGACCTTAGCCTCGCTATTTGCTTATCCTCACCTCCTGCCAGCTTTTTGACTTTCGGCCTGTTCTTTGACTATGATTTTTGATTTTGCCCCTTTGAAATCTGCTATACGTTTTTTTTTTTTTTTTTTTTTTTTTTTTTTAATATTAAAATGCTCTTGGATCCTCAACTCCAATGTCTGCATCACACATCCGTAATACAGACTTTCTCTGGTCTTTCTATGTAATACAATTATTTTATTTTTTTATTTTTTTGCTTTTTGTAAACATTTAAACAGTTAGCACTAAAACATTTAAATGTGTTATACAATCTTTATGATGTAACATTTATTTCATAATTATTCACAAATATTTTGATTACTTACTTGCTCCCAGGGTCATTTATATCAAAGTTGTTATTTTGGTGCACTTTATTGGTGTTTCGTAACATCTAGTTTTTATGAGGTGGGTTTTTATCCCAACACTCAACTCCCAACATAGAGGACAGGACATACAGTACACGCGTACTATGGACAATTTAGCTTACCCAATTCACATATAACACATGTCTTTGGACTTGTGGGGGAAATCAGAGTACCCAGAGGAAACCCACATAAACATGGGGAGAAAATGGAAACTCCAGACAGAAATACCAACTGACCCAGGCAGGGCTTGGACCAGCGAACTTCTTGCTGTGAGCAAGAAAATTAAAATAAAATTATAGAGCAACAGATCCAGAATTGATTATGTGAACAAAAGATCCAGCACATGTTTTGGAGGATGCACAAATGCTTTTTACATTGAACAAATGTATTAACAGTGTTAATTTATTTATCAATAAAATATCCACAGTACTCTGTGATATGCATGAGAACTGCTCTTTTAAAAGAATAAAGCAGCGTAATATAACGTACCAAAAAAAGTTTGCATTCAAATACGTAAAGTATTTGTTTTATCAAACGAAAAAACAAACAAATACATTTTGGACATAATTAAAAATGTAAGACATTAATTCTTTATAAATACATACAGGCCTACAGAATTATTTTTTTAAAGTGTATGAACATGAATGGCAGCTGTTTTTCTTGATCTTACGAATGCAAAACTATGCTGAACACTGTGAGTTTGCGTGAGGATGACATAGGGCAACTTTTTGAGCAAAGTTGCTGGGCATTATTGCAGGGTGTGATGCTGCTTAGCTATTTTTCTAAAATTGGCAACAACATTTTTTACCTAATAGTTTAAATGTAAGTTCTCATATATAAATGTATCGACATGATGTGAGGTCTAGCATACTACTTAACCTCACTCACTATTCTTCAGCTTAGTCACTAATTAATCAGGGGTTGTCTCTGCAGAATGAACCACCAATTACTCTGGCATATGCTTCATGCAGTGGATGCCCTTCCAGCAGCGTATGTTTGGCATATGTTAGCAGCAGCAGATATCCTTCAAGCCACATCCCAAAACTAGGAAACACCCATCTCACATTCACACACACTTGTATAATATGGCCAATTTTGTTTACCTATCCACTCACACCGCCAACACAATCTCATAGCAATTTGTAACTTTTTTTTGTTTAGTGGCTAATTTGTATGAATTTGTTTGATTGTATTGGTACAATGTAGTATGATTTGCTTATCACCCAATGAAGGTTGGGTTTAGAGGTGGGGTTTGGTTTGGTGCCCCGCCTCCTTTTTAAAATCGTATGATTGAACTTGTATGAAGTTGTACAAATTAGTTACTAACTGGCAAAACGTAAAATAGTTACTTGTCCTCATGATATCAGGCTGCATACTGCATGTCTTTGGACTGTGTGGGACCTAGTTAAAATAAACATCTAATAGTGATAGATATTTTGTACCTAAGTTCATTTTTGAGGCTATACTCCTTTACTTTTACTAGAGTACGGTAGTTAGTCGTTTAAAAAATGAGTACCTGTACAGTAATATACTTGAGTAAAGGATGTGTGTAGTTTTGCCATCTCTGTAAGGTTTAATTAGCAGATTAATAGCACGGTTTTTGTTTAAAATACTGCAATGCACACAACATTATGGGTGACATATCAGGTAATGTCAGCATACCACCAAAAAGAGTGTACCACATCCAAGAAGAGTAACTGTGGATGCAAGAGGAATCTGTCTGAAACGTATGTCCGGGAGCTAACCCGGATTGTATTCAAAAAACATAAAATCACACCTGCTCACACTCACTTCAGAATTGTGTATGAACATGAATGATAGCTGTTGTTCTTGATCTGACAAATGCAAAACTACGCGATGAACACTGTGAGTTTGCCTCAGAATGACATGGGGCAACTTTTTAAGTAATGTTGTTGGGCAATATTGCAGGGTGTGATGCTGCTTGGCTACTTTTCTAAACTTGGCAACAACATTTTTACCTAAAAATTGAAATGTAAGTTTTTATTTATAAATGTATCGATATGATGTAAGATCTAGTAACCTACTTAACTTCACTCACTATCCTTTAGCTTAGTCCCTGATTAATCAGGAGTCGCCTCAGCAAAATGAATCACCAATTACTCTGGCATATGCTTCATGCAGTGGATGTCCTTCCAGCAGCATCCCAAAACGAGGAAAGAGTACTTCAACGTTTACCAGAGTCATTTTAAACATGATTATCTGTACAGTACTTCTACTTGAGTAAAGGATATGTGTACTTTTGCCATCTCTGGAAGGTTTAATTAGCAGATTAATAGCACAGTTTTGCTTAAATTATTGCAATGCACACAACATTATGGCTGACATAAAGAGTAATGCAAGAGTGGATGCAAGAGGAATCTGTCTGAAATGGATGTCCGGGAGCTAACCTAAATAGTATCCAAAAAACATAAACCACAGCTGCCCAAACTCAATGCAGAATTAAACGTTGAATTGAATGAATGAATGAATTAAATGAATTGAATTTAAAGAATGACATTTTTGCAGATCTGTGATAATGTGGATTTTTTGACAACCTTGTTGTTAGTATCAAAAATGTAACAAAGGCCCCATTTACACTGTCAGGTCTTGATGCCCAGTTCTGATTTGCTGCCAATATCTGATTTATTTGCCTGTCCGTTTACACGTTCTTTTAATTGTGACCCATATCCGATGACCCATAGGGAAAGGGCCAGTATTGCAGCTTGCGCTTATGATTGCGCCTACTGACTCATCTCCCCACAGGGCAAGACGGCAGGTAACTTCTGCCAATGATCACTGACCACTTTCCTCCTCCATGTTTCCTCTGTTGTTGTTGTTTATCATGTCTGCGTCTCCACACATGCTCTTCCTTCTAAGTCATTAAACCAGGGAGATGTACCACACTGTCGTAAGCTTACTGACATACAAACCAAAATGCCTCCATAAATCTGATCTGCCTGTTCAACATGACATTCACATTGTCCCATATCTGGTTTATTTTCGCATTTGAAGCAGGCCTGAAACCAATTTCTGAATATCCGAATGCATTCGTTTTTCATTTTCATTTTTTCATAGAACAGATCCGATCTGTGTCACATATGAGCCACATTTAACTGGCAGTGTAAGCGAGGCCAAAGTAACAAAGTATTCAATTTTGGGACTGTTCTGAAACCCATTTTGCAATTTGTTATTACCCACAAATGATTATTATCAACACTCCTTATTCACTGCTCTTGGTACAGTAGATTGCATTGATCATTATGGAAATGAACTGCTGCCTCTGTGGTTTTTAATTTGCGCACTGACAGTATAGATTACTCACAGATATTTTCTCTCCCTTCTGTGCTTTTATGGGATTGTAGACTAACACTAATTCGCCCTGTGCAGTAAATTGGCCCCTAATGTAGTTGAATATTCTTCTTGAAGCTATTTTGTTAAGCAGAATTTCAACTTGACACTGAAAATGTACTTATGAAATCTCATTATAAGAAGTCAAGAGTCGTTTAGAGGAACTTTTATTTCAAAACCCTTGACTGGACTGATGGTCTGTTTTTAAATATTTAATTGCATGTCTGCTCTGATCTAAGGGAATTAAATGATACATTGACATTAACACAAGCTGATTTGAACCCTGACCATGACATTATGTTTTTAATAAATTGTTTCTGAGCTGTTCTGGGATTTAAGTACTCTGTTTAAATCAATAACTGTTTACGCTGCTGTAACTGGAACGTCAGCTTTAGAGACATGAAAGATAGTCACTGCTTTAGAGAAAGCTTGCAATTTTTCAGTTACGTGAAAGAATGTTATAAATGTTATATTCTCTGTCTTCCATTGCAGAACAACACTGCTTGACATTTAGATACCAGAGCCTGACTCACCAATGGCTGTTGACTGACCTGAGGGCTTCATTACACAGAACAAGTGAACCAGGAAAAATCAAGCACCTACAGAGATCAAATTTCTAGACGTTCGGTGTAGAATATAATTCACAGATTGGATTTATAGTTTACACACTAAGTCACGATGAAATTGATTGCTTTTTTTGTCCAAGAGCCTGGTCTTATGTGAATGATTCATGTATATGTCAGAAAACAATGTCACTTTGTATATTGGATAAAATAAAAAAAAAAAAAAATATATATATATAGGTTAAGTTGCTAGATTACATCATACGTCAATTTGCATATTATTATCGTCATCATGTTTTACCGTTTTCTATATAAATATGTTTCTACTGTTAGTCTATTTAAAGGGGTATTTATATTTGCTCTACGATTTATGTAAGAATGTCAATTTAATTAGATTTATTGCTGTTTGTATGCAGTGTATCAATATAGATGTGTAGTTAATTTGCAGTAATCTCTCAGACGTAATAAACACAGACAAGTTCAGAAACTGTCACTAAAATATCTGTGATTGTGAACAAGAAAAGAATAAACGGCCAAATTAAATTGTTAAAATAAAGGAGAAGCGGATCGGTTTGACTGTACAATGGAAATACATCTCACTGCTGGTGCTAAATCAATTGCCATTCGCAGAGGAGTAATATGCTCTCAGGCCCCATTTACACTAATGCGTTTTAGTTTTAAAATGGTGTTTTAGCATGAAATCGATTCGCGTCCACTCTAGCGTTTCACCCAGCGTCTCTCAACAGATCTCCGTCCACACTACGCCACCAGAAACGTATATCACGTGACCATTCACGCAATCTGGGCATGCGTGCTCAAGTATAAACAGGAAGCATGCGTCTCGGTCGGCATTTGGTTATTGTTAGTCAGCAAACGCTGGTTGAACAATGAACACGATGGCAAAGAAAGCAAGAGAGGTCTTTTTGTGAACAGACGACGAGGTCGAGTTGTTACTTAAAGTAACTAATGAATATAAAACATCTATGGCTATCGAAAATACAGTGTTTACAGTGAAGGCTGGTCTGCTGTCTTCCGGTGGCTTTATAGCCATGTGCGCTTGACGAATAAGGGAAGGTTACACAATGACCCAAAAGCCCCAATCACGTAGCCAATCTCAGCAGCCACGCCTCCATTTTCAAAGGTCTCCGTTTCCCTCCATCCACACTGAGACGGAGCAGCAGCGTTTTAGAATGAAAACAGCCTCTTCAGCGTTTCCAAAATGCTCCATTTTCGTGGCTCAAAAACTCTGGTGTAGTGTGGATGGATGGTGTAACTGTAGCAAAACTTATGTGTTTTAAAACAAAAATGCACTAGTGTTAACGGGGCCTCAGGCTGCAGGTGGGAGAGACAAGTGGACTGACTGGGCTGCCTGTCAGTACTCTGTGGCGGGGGATGGGCCAACAGCATCACCCATAGTTTGTTGTGAAGGGTAGGGGCAAGTAGACACTTGGCAGTCTATAAAATCTCCGGTAACACACAAAAAAGTTGCTCGATTTGTTGCTAGTTGCTTTTTTGAAAATTTGTCGATGGGGGTGGGGTCTGAAAAGTTGCTAAATATATCGACAAAGTCGCTTAGTCAGCAACAGTGCCTGCAACATATACCTACCCTTTACAGTAACCAGTTTTTTAAATTAATGTCTATGTCTACCCCTCAACCACATACCTACCCTTCACAGAAACTTACCGGATTTTATTAATGTCTACACCTACCTGTCAACCGTCTACCTACCCTTTGCAGTATGTTGTGTTTTATCAATGTCTACAATGAGTTAATGACTTACCCCAACCAAAATCTTCCACATCAGATCAGGCTGTGCATTTACTATTTATGGCACTATTGGCTATAAAGACAACATTGGCCATGGCAAACATGCACCCTGACTGGATGATGAAGACAAGATACAGAAGAACAAAGTAATATTTATAGAATTATATTTATTTATTTGGTGGACAAACGTGTTAATGGAGTTTTATATGATTACGTTTAAACCTCTGAAGTGACATGGAATGTTTTGAAAAAAAAAAAAGTTTATTTTCTGGACTTTGAACATCTTGCTGTCTGTGGAGGATAAGGGAGTTCTCTAATTTCATCTTAACTATCTTAATTTGTGTTCCAAAGATAAAAAAAAGTCTTAGAGGTTTGGAATGACATGAGGGTGAGTAATCAATAACATAATTTTATTTTTGTTTAAACTAATCATAAAACTAGTAAACTAGTTGTTACATGGGTGAGAAAACCAGTCTCAAAATGCATGCTGGAAAACAAACCTGAGTGAGATTGGTTGCTGACGAGCCGAGACGAGGGACGAGAAAATGATGACTCCACTCTCTCCAAAGATCCATTTAAAGGCCATTGATGGGTTTCGTTGTCACGCACAGCAACTTTTGTAGGGAGTTCGGGAGTTTTTTTAACCGTGCTGGCAAGTAGTGTGAGAATGGAGGAAAAGGCAGGTTGTTCCCTTCTGCTCTTTGATAAGCCTTTAGGATCGGATTGGACTACGGATGCTGGATTCCTGTCTGACATAAGGAAGCCGCCCAGTAAATAAATTGAGGAGGGTGATGTGGCCAATTCCAGAAATGATCCAGAGGCTTCATGACTGAACTCATCTAAAAGAGAGAGAGAGAGAGAGAGAGAGAGAGAGAGAGAGAGAGAGAGAGA
>CAIGQQ010037491.1:2946068-2973410 GCA_903798035.1 Danio albolineatus | reverse complement strand
AGAGAGAGAGAGAGAGAGAGAGAGAGAGAGAGAGAGAGAGAGAGAGAGAGAGAGAGTGAAAAAGGTATCCAAGAGCAGTCCAACATGCCATTTTTAATCAAAAGTTAATTTTGAGAAAAAAAATCCATGCTATATTATCTCTTCTCAAGGTATCTGATTGGCTGATAGCTGTGCATTCATTCATTCATTCATTCATTCATTTTCTACCGCTTTTCCAGGGCCGGGTCGTGGGGGCAGCAGTCTTAGGAGAGAACTCCAGACTTCCCTCACACCAGACACTTCCTCCGGCTCCTCTAGGAAGATCCTGAGGTGATCCCAGGCCAGCTGAGAGACATAGTCTCTCTAGCGTGTCCTGGGTCTTCCCCGAGGCCTACTCCCAGTAGGACATGCCTGGAACACCTCCCTAGGTAGGCGTCCAGGAGGCATCCGAAACAGATGCCCGAGCCACCTCAGCTGACTTCTCTCGATGTGAAGTAGCAGCGGCTCTACTCTGAGCTCCGTTTAGGTGATAGAGCTTCTCACCATATCCATCAGGGTGCGCCCTGCCACCCTGCGAAGGAAACTCATTTTGGCCGCTTGTATATGAGATCTTATCTTTTGGTCATGACCCAAAGCTCATGACCATAGATGAGAGTAGGAACGTAGATTGACCGGTAAATCAAAAGCTTTGCCTTTCGGCTCAGCTCCTTCTTTACCACAACCGACTGCTACGCTGACCGCATTGCTGCTGCCGCTGTACCAATCCGCCTGTCAATCTCTTGTTCCATCCTTCCCACACTTGTGAACAAAACCCCAAGATACTTGGAATCCTCCACCTGGTGTAAGGACTTTCCTCCAACCTGGAGATGGCAAACCACCTTTTTCCGGTGGAGCACCATGGCTTCGGACTTGGAGGTGCTGATTCTCATCCCAGCCGCGTCACACTCAGCAGCAAACCGCCCCAGTGCATGCTGAAGGTCCATGTTTGATGTAGCCAACAGAACAACATCGTCTGCAAATAACAGATATGAAATCCTGTGGTCCCTGAACCAGACATGCTCCAGCCCATGGTTGCGCCTTGAAATTCTGTCCATAAAAATTTTGATCAGAATTGGTGACAAGGGGCAGCCCTGCCGGAGTCCAATATGCACTGGAAACAAGTCTGACTTTTTGCTGACAATGCAAACCAGACTCCTACTCTGTTAAGGGCTGTCTTGTCTCTGTATGAACAGAGCGCCTCTGTCCCCATACTCCAAGAGCACCCTTCACAGAATGCCATGAGCAACAGAACAGGGTCGATTGCCTTCACCAAGTCCACAAAACACATGTGGACTGGTTGGGCATACTCGTGACAGCAGTGCAATATTCTGCAATAACAGCACTCATACAGCCTCTTCACCTTTGTGTATTACTCCGCCCCCATAGAGTGACAGCAGATCAAAAGAATCACTACAGTTTGACAAATATTGCAGCTGTTGGACACCATAATTGACTTTTGAGGCTTTTTAGGCAAGAATGTATTTGTTTAGATTCCAACTATGCAGTTTATTTTCGAGGACAGTGGCTATTTTAAATTTAAGAGATTTAGCATGTGGGTGGCCATTAGCTGGTCATAGAGCAGGGCAAAGAGGCTTGATGTTCCGCCACAAGATGGCGACAGAGACCGCATAATACATGTTCATTCATTCATTCATTTCCTTGTCGGCTTAGTCCCTTTATTGATCTGGGGTCGCCACAGCGGAATCAACCACCAACTTATCCAGCATATTTTTTATGCAGCAGATGCCCTTCCAGCCGCAACCCATCTCTGGGAAACATCCATACACACACATTTACACTCATACACTATGGACAATTTAGCTTACCCAATTCACCTATACCACATGTCTTTGGACTTGTGGAGGAAACCGGAGCACCCGGAGGAAACCCACGCAACCACGGGGAGAACATGCAAACTCCACACAGAAATGCCAACTGACCCAGCCGGGGCTCGAACCAGCGACCTTCTTGCTGTGAGGCAAACGCTACTCACTACACCACCGTGGCGCCATAATACATGTTTAGGGGAGAAATTACAGAGAAAACAAATTACAGCTGATCAAACCATTATAAAACAGGTAAGTGACACTTTTGTATGCTGTAGTGCTGTATTTATACCATAGTAATCTGGTAGTGTTTGCTTCGGCTTTTTCAGGGTTAATTATTGTGACATCCCGATTGCAACAGAGAAATAAGCCAATTAGAAAACCTCTGTAGACAGATGGCATTCCACCCACGGAGCGCCATGCATTTCAGAATTTTAAACATAGATTTCTATCACGGTATGCACAGCCAGTGCCGCAAGCTGGTGGCTGTCCGCGGCGTCTAGCTACAACTTAGGACACTGATCATATTTCTACAGCACCAGCGATAGTTTCATTTTAAATAGCATGCGTCCGGAGTACGTAACTTCCAACTGTCATATGCGCATCGCAGCACAGAGCATCCGGTGTGTGACCTGCTTAAGCACGTTATATAGTATACTTTTTTTCACATTTTCACAATGTTTTTTTTTTATTTGCTGTACATTTCATTTTAGTTTTAATTTATTTCATTAATGTTTTTGTTATTATAATGAATGTTAACTAATCTTTTAATTTAGATTTTATTTTATGAACACAATTTTATGATTTTATTTCATGAACATAAAACACAACGTCATTCTAGTTTAACTGGATTCATAGGACACATATTAACGCTTGCTCATATATCTTAGTTATCAAATAAATTAACTGTGTCGCACCTGCTGCAGTGCCCTCTGGTGGTCTTCAAGGGCACCAGCTTTTGTTTTGATTTTTGTGTTTCGTATCCTAGACATGTGATCACTCCTTGTTTCCAGCTGTTCCTCATTGTCTAATTAGTTATGTTATTATAAACCATGTTATGTTGTGGTTAGCTTGCCTTTGGATTTCCAATGTTATGTTTAGTTCTGTCCTGCTTTATTTGTGGTCTGGTTAATCTTGTTTGTTTGTTTTGTTTTGTTTGGTTGGTTGGTTTACTTTTAGTATCATCACTATGTTTTTGGATTCCTGTTTAGTTTTTGTTTGATTAACTCTTGCGCTTAATTTTTGTACTTCACATTTCTGATGGTTTTGATACCTTTTCCTGTCCTCTTTTTGGATCTTTGTTGTTTGACAATAAATGTGTTTTGCTGCACTTGGGTCTTTGCCTTGTTTTGTGACACCCAGTCATGACAAACTGTTTGAACAACCAGTGAATCCAAACTATGCAATGCAAGGAATAAAAGTACAAAATGAGACTTTTGGATCCACTCAAAAAATTAATAATAAAATAAATGCTGCTTGTTCAAAATACATTAAAATTAGCTGAAACATTTTATGTGACACTTTTATTTTTTTGTTCAATCAACCTAAACTTGTAAAAACTATTAAGTTAACCTAACTGATTTACGTTGAGATGAGAAAAAGGGATTGATCAGCATTTTTTTTTTTTTTTTACAATGTATAATCATGCACTCGACTGACGTGTTCGGCTGTAAAAGTACATCTATATGTGTTTCTCTAAACAGCCGCAGGTCAAAATGAGTGCTTATGAGTTTTGAAAAAAAAGATGACTTTATTTTGCAATTTTTTGTTGCATATTGTTTTTCCATTTACTGTTGTTTGTTCACTTTGTCTTTCGTTGATAGTAATATTTAATTTTTATGTTAACACAAGTGTTTTTGACCAATAATTATAGTTTTATTTTTTCTTTCTTTAATTAAATAATCTTGTCTCCTTTACTCAGAAAATGTTTTCTTCAGGAGATTGGGACACACCAAATGACAATCTAAACAAATGTTTTACCATAAAGATATTTTAGCCCACCACATAAACTTGTTATTGCTCAAAAATACTGAACAAAAAATCCTCAAAGAATTTACAGTCTCGTATACAGGATGCTGAAGAAATCATTTCATAAAGAAGCAAATGGAAATCAAACTCTCATTTTGGACAGAACATGAATCAGAACAGCAAGTGTATGACCATGGAGTGATGGGTAAAAGATGTACAGTATGACAGACATAAAAGAGAGATAGATACTGTGACTGAAGAGAAACTCTTCAAAGGATTTTGCACCCATCCAGTTACTTCTTTAATATATCCTGTCATTGCTCTAATATGCTCAATGTCTAGAGGCCATTACGACTCATTTACTGGAATATGCAAGCCCCACATATTCTACAGACTGTTTAAAGTAGTGCTTTATGAATTCCTGAGTCTTGCAAAATATATTGCTTTACATACTGTGTGCTAAATTGACAAGTTCGTCTGCAGTTTGTCATAAGGGCAGAGATGACTGACAGTAGTTTTATCAACATCAAGCACTGACAATGACAAGCATCGTACACACAACAGCATTGGAATCTAATGAAAGTTGAGGAATCTAGCGAATGTTGAGATGCACTGCAATCTTGTTCTAGTCCAAATATTTAAATATCCTTTTAATTAAGTAGCATTTTCTAGACAATCTGTAATTATTGCCTTGTTTTCAGAATAAAAAAAATCAATACTGAGATTTTTATAATCCATGCACTTTGGTACATTGCAATGAAGACTAAATAATTTTTTTCGCCCCACAATGATCCTGAGTTGGGTCAGCAGGCAAGGAAAAAGTGCTATATGATGGCTGTTCGAAAGCATTCAACCACATGGGTGTTTACAGTATGAAAGAAACATGATTGAATGCAACGTCAACTGCTTCTGGAATCTGCTAAAAGAGTGCAAAATCAAAGCATTTCAGACCTTATTTATACATGCAAGTATAGCTTAGCTTTAGGTTCATTCATTTTAAATCAGGCTAATGTAAATGCATGTTAAATGTGTAAACATTTTGTAAGAGAGAAATACAGACCCACACTGTTAACAATTTTTAACGTATTTAACTGTAATATGAACTGTATTTTACTGTAGGAGAGTTATGGAGTATGTTACTGTATTTTAAATTTGCATTGTGAAAATGACAGTATATTTTGCAGTAAAGATGTACAATAGCACTCACACAGCCCCTCGTGTATTACTCTGCCCTAGAGTGAAAGCAGACCAATAGACTCACTACAGTTTGACAAATATTGCAGCTGTTGGACAACATAATGCACTTTTGAGGCTTTTTTTAGGTAATAATATTTTTTAAAAGTATGATTTTGGAGATTCAGCACATCAGAGCATGTCATTGAGCAGAGCAAAGAGGCTTGATGTTCCACCACAACATGGCAACAGAGACAGCATAATAAGTGCTTAAAGGAGAAAAACTCAGCATAAATTCCAAATGACAGCTGATCAAATAATTATAAAACTAACATTACCAGTTTAAGTCTGTATTTCTGTCCTCTTTAAAAGTTAACTTTGTGTGGAACCCAGCATTTTTACAGTGAAGAATAAACACCTTAGAGAAAAAGTACTACTGTACATGATGGTTCTTCAAAAGCATTCAACCACACGGGTGTTTATAGTATGAAAGCAACCCGATGAATACAACTACAACTGGTCCTGATACTGAAAAAAAAGTGTGCAAACTTAAAGCATTTGAGACCTTATTTATACCTGTACACAGTAGACCATTTCAACGTGATTATGTCATTGGTCCATGAACATTTCCTGCTTGTTGTCAAACTATTTTAATAACAGGAACAAGAGGCAATTCAATCATATTTCGACATTAAAACAACTGTCATAACGTTTTTGATCAATATGTAGACCTTTTAGCATTCTTGGAAGCTATGGAACTTCTAAATGTAAAACAGGAAATATATTAGGACCATTGTTATTGTTTACATCCCTGAAAATGGTCTATAGCCAGCTTTAGTTTCATTCATTTTGAATCAGGCTGATGTAAATGCATGTTAAATTTGTAAACAGGACAGATGTAAAAAGATGGAGATGTAAAGAGGACAGAAATACAGACTTGTACTGTTTTTTTTGTAAATTACAGCGTATTTAACTGTAATATGAATTGCAATTTACTGTAGGATAGTTATCGAGTACTGTATGTTACTGTATTTATTATAGTTGCATTGTGAAAATGACTATATTTTACAGTAAGGATGGACAACAGCACTCGTACAGCCTCTTCACCCTTGTGTATTACTACAGACCAGAGATGCCCAAACTAGGGCCCGTGGGCCCATTTGAGAAGAGAGGAAGAATGATAGGTTGGTGGTCAGGGCGAATATCTTTGAAAAATATTGTCATTTCAAATGTAATGTAACCTTATGTTTGTTTGTTTTGTAATTTCTTTAGTTTTGTAAATTCATCAGATTAAAAAAAAATGTCACTTGTCGGATATCAGGCAATGCACAAGACATCAGTGAGCAAATCGATGCAAAGGCAGGCGCAGCTCAATGTATTCAGCATTGAACTCCATTGTATTGATGGGACTCTTTTAATATACTTCAATATTATTTCAAATTCAAAGCAATGCTTTCTAGTTATTTTTAAATATTAAAGAAATCAGGAGATTACTCATGGAAACTTTTATGTAACTTCGGCCCACAGATAAATACATATCCAGCAAGATAAAGGGCGTTGTTAATGTGAATACAGTATTTTTGCTGTAATTGATTGTTATTGGTGAATTGCTGTTAGTAAGTTACTGTAGATTCTATAGAGGAAATTGTTAACAGTGTATGAGTAAAGGCCACAGATAAACATTGCATTTTTACACTGTTTTTGAATGATCTGCCAAGTGCAGTGAACACCAAGGACAAGAGTGTAAAAGAACGGTCTCCATAATGAAAATGAAGTCTTTTGTGACTCAAAGGGAAAGCAAGGGCAAGAGAAAAGACAGCATGATTATCGGGATGAACGACTCTTGACACCATAATTGCTACTACTGTGCTTAAATTACCATTCAGCAGAACACCACAGTATATGTCTCATAGGCGTAGATTTCATATATATATATAAATCTACTGTGCAAAACATATGCCAGATAAGGCCCTTTTTACACTAGTGCGTTTTAGTTTTAAAAGGGCGTTTTAGCATGAAAACGATCCGCCTCCACACTAGCGTTTCAGAATTAGAATTCCAAAACGCTCCGTTTTCGCGGCTTGAATACTCCGGCGTAGTGTGGACGGATGGCCTAACCGTAGCAAAACGTATGCGTTTTAAAACAAAAACGCACTATATGTAAACGGAGCCTAAGTTGGCGGTTCATTGGGCTGTGGTGACCCCTGATAAATATAGGAACTAAGTCAAAAGAAAATGTATGAAATAATAAAATAAATTAAGAGACTTTTCATTATTATATTACTAAAACGTTTTATTGCTTAAAAGAAACACTCAAGAGACACAAAAAGAGAATTAAATAATATATAATATAGATATTAAAAAATCTACATGGGTGCCACGGTGACGTAGTGGGTAGCACGTTCGCCCCACAGCAAGAAGGTCGCTGGTTCGAGCCTCGGCTGGGTCAGCTAGCATTTCAGTGTGGAGTTTGCATGTTCTCCATATGCTGGATAAGTTGGCATTTCATTGCACTGTGGCAACCCCAGATTAATAAAGGAACTAAGCCAAAAAATAAAATGAATGAATGAATGAATAAGATAGCAAGTATTCGTATAGGCTTTAGCTTTTATGATAAGTTGCATAGTAAAAGATTGGGAAGACTACCTGTCTTTCTGTCGCAGAGCAAGCAGTAGGCGGCTGACTTAAAAGGTACCAGTAACTTGCAAACCTCTGATGCTGAATCAAGCTGGCGAGCCCAAATGGGGAAGGTGTGTGAAATTGGCCACGCATAGACTATGATCGAGTCACTAGTGAAAGAATAGCTGAAATTATAGTGTATCTAAAATAATAAAATATCCAAATGTATTAACTTATGATGAATGTGATCCGTTACTAATTAGAAGCACAGTCTAAATTTGACAGTGTTACGTATTATGTGTTGTGTAATGTTTATAAAATGAAACCTATTTTTCCCTTTTGTATTTAGCAAGTATTTTTGTTGTATATGCCTCTGTGGTTCCCTTCTGTGGTTTTGTGGTTAGTAGGGAGGTAAGTGAATTTGTCATTTTTATTCGTTTTATTTCATGTTCAGGTAAGAGGGTTAAAACTTTGTTGAATTTTTGTTTGTTATTTTGGTACTTACCTCCACAAGCTTTTTATTGTTTCCTTTAAGATTAAATAAATTTAATTTTACGTTATTTCTTGGTCAATTGTTCTTGTTATTCCTTTGAACGAGAGATGAGACTCCGGGCTCCTCGTTAATTTTAGAGGTGTCCTTATTTTCCATTTAATATTATTTATTGTTACGGATCTGGCTTGCCCTGTGGAGCCATATTTTTCTTTTAAGTTAGATATTCGTTACAGACGGTCACTTAAAATTGAACACAGATTAAACTCAGAGTTGAAAACCAATATAAATTAATTCTAATAAATAACAGAATTCTTTTCAGAAGTGCTTACATTTAACTATGCTGTTAGTTTCATCATTAGGCTAATAAATCGACTTTTACAAAACTCTGCTAGCAAATCACACAGAAAGTTAAGAGACAGAAAGTTTCAGGGTTGTAAGAAACTTACAACAACAGAGAAAAGCATTAGATATAGTGTGTAGGACCAGGGAAAGAACCATGTCTGTCACTAACCCCTCCTATATATCCTTTTCCTATCCCCATGATCCAAGTCACTGCTCAACCTCAAATCATGCACCACCCTACTTTTTTCATGTCATAAACCTTCTCAATCCGTTGTAGGTCATGGTTAGGTAAAAAAAGGACAAATTTAACTATCATTTCATGCTGGCTTTAAAAAGTTTTAATTTTGGTCTTTTTGCAAGATGTAGTTTTGTGTCTCCAGAATGTGACTGTGAAGTCTCAGTTCAAAAAATCCATCAGATCATTTATTATACCCTGTTGTAAATGTGTTTTTGGGTCAGAGGAAATTGTAGCCGTTTTGCACCTGCACCTTGCACCTAAATGAAAATGAACGGGTTATCCTTGCTTACTTCTATGACATTTCACTTCAGATAAGCATAATCAGGGACTGTCAGGATAACCACAACAAGTGACAAAACAGAGACCCACAAAAATACCTTCACAAAAAAGTCCTTCACAACTAGCATAGTAAAATAAACGAGCCACACATTAATGCCATTACATTTGTGGTGTATGCGTTTAAGGTGTTGTGCTGTAATTGCTTATCTGCTCGTGCCAAATGTGACAGGATGCCCATCAAACAGGTAAATATGCTACTATGTAAATATGTTATTGTACAAAATATACCTGATTTACTGTCCACAAACTGGGACTCCTGTTGTGTGATTGAAATGTCCTCATTTATAGTTATGTACACTATGCAGTTGTGCTGTTTCTAGTGGTTATGAATTACGTAGCTCAAAAAGTATAGTTCAAAATGCTATAAAATACAAAGTGTACCAGTTACTGCTTCCTGAAATGCAATTGGATCACAAATTTTGTATCAGATCTTTTAATTCCAGGTTTTTTTTGCAAATCCTGCCTTTTGAACATGATTGTATGTGTTAATGACAAAAGAATTGAATTAATGGATGAATCAATTAACAAATCAAAATACGGATCAATCAATTAATCAATTAATGGATAGATTAACGAATTAATTAATTAATCAATCGATCAATCAATTAATTCATTAACCGATTATTATTCAATTATTCATCAATTAATTAATCATTTAATCAATCAATTAATGTCAGCATGCAGGGAAAACCGCACTGCTACGCCATGCTGCAGTGGGTTGTTTATACACTCCAATATGACAGTGGACACAATAAACCTACACACATTTCTGTCCAAGAGTTGATATCACATCAAAGGTGCACTTTAATGCTATTCTCACATTCAGCTTCCTCGAGAGCTGCACCAGAATGCTCTGTACCCAAACATTCTACAGTATACAGGCATAACTCATGTTCCAGAATAAGATATAATGCTGACATGGAGGCACACACTGCCTAAAATTTGGTCACCAAATACAATTCCACGAAAAAGCTAATTTAATTTTATTGGAAATGAAAACGAAATGTGGTACTTTACTACACTCAGAAATGAAGGTACAAAATCTGTCACTGGGGTGATACCTTTTCAAAAGGTATACTTTTGTACCATACAGGTGGACATTAGTACCTCTAGGGTGCACTTTTGAACCTTTAAGCTTTACCTTTGTACCTTTAAAGGGTCACGAAACACCAAAACACATTTTCTGAGATGTTGACAGTCCTATTGTCACCTTAGATTTATAAGGTTCTATCTAGGTTCTATGTCTCATGTTGCTAAAAACACTATTAGGACATATATTTCTCTAAAAAGAGAAATACAGATACGGATACTTCTTCCGGTTTGAACATAACTTTTGAAGCTACGTTCAGGTGATGAGATCATTGTGTAAATTCCAGCATGGAGACTGGCTGTCTGTACCGACCGGTACAAAGAGAAGTCATATAGTTTTCTGCATTAATTCATGAGAAAGACTTGGTTCAAACCAATCAGCGCGCTCTGTTGTGACATGCAACTTCATTATTATGCATGATATATCTTCAAAGACCTGTTTGTACCTGTTACAGTGTACAACCGTAATTAAAATAAATGGAAGAAGAAGAGTTTTTTTTAAATAAGCAGAAACAAGTTTTGTTTCCATTTTCCCATGATGAGAGCACAGCTGGTGTGAGGACCCAAACAGTTGGATTGCAGTGGTCTGCTAACACGCGACAAAAATATGTTTGTAAGTAACATTTTTTTACCCAGGAGCTTTTTCGATTTGCCGCTTATCTCTAAAACAGGGGTGGGCAAACTCGATCCTGGAGGGCTGGTGTCCTGCACAGTTTAGCTCTAACTTTAATCAAACACACCTGCTTATAGATTTCTAGTGATCTTGAAGACACTGTTTAGCATGTTCAGGTGTGTTTGATTAGAGTTGGAGCTAAACTATGCAGGACAAACAGTTTTTTCATGTGTCATAGACGCAAATAGAAAAAATTATCCTTGCGCAATGTGTTAATAACTTAAAGTTTTACCCTTTAGCAGTCACAAGACTGGACCCTCAGGTTTAAGGCGGAACTCATGTCTCATCACAAAGGGGCAAACAAAACTGGCGTTTAGCCTACAATCCTTCACAACCCACAGTTTTTTTCTGTTATCTCTCTCTTTTGGTAGTACCCAATTTAAACGTTAGATTTTGAAAACCAGATCTAAATTTAGCGAGAACGTTCAGGTCGAAAACGAGGCTGGTCAGACAGTGGGTGAACAAAGGCTGAATATACGGCGGGAGCAGTCGAGCACAGAATAAAACCTTGCGGGAGCAGGCGGGATCAGGACAAAAAAATGTTCTACACAAATCTCTACTACTAAATTTGTACTTTTTAGGCATGAATATGTACCTTTAAGAACCTGTTAGGGACAAAAATGTACCATTTAACACGTTCCATTACTGCCCCAGTGACAAATTTTGTAACTTTGTTTTTGAGAGTAGTTACAAGAAAAATGTAATCTGATAACTCACATTACCTCCAAAACTCCTCTGAACTATCATTGTGTACGTCCAACTTCATGGGCATTTTTTTTACCCACAATGAGAATAAAACAGACCCTTATTTTGAACAATATATAAGTCTGTAAATACTGTCAAATGTGTCATTTCTAGTTTAATAGATAAGGGAGCTTCTTTCCTGTCTTCTATCTGTGTCCCGCTCCCTGTACTGTATGTCTCTAGAGGACACCTGTAGGTGCTAATAGTCCAGGACTAGAGAGCTTGGGTTGGCGGTTATGCAATCAGCCCAGAAGGGTCTGTTGTTCAGAGTTTTGTTACATACGGTGAGAAAAAGTGAAGGTCATGGTGTCCCTTTGTCCCATACTTCCCACATCACTTCTCTATTTCCCTGTGGGCTGTTTGGGCTTTTTCTCTGCAGTTTATAACACACTGCATTTGCTAATGAAACATGCATTCCTAAGTTTCGGCAAAGGACAAAACCCACAGGAGAAAAATGACAAATGAGATCCTATTTTAATACCGCAGCTTCTCCTAGACAGCACTGAACTCCAGATCAGTTGTACTCTGTATTAATGCAGCAAAATACTAGTTGGCTCAGCAAGCATATTCGATTCATGACTATGGTCAAAAACGCTTGTTGATATGCTATTTTCACTTAAACAGCATCTATCATGCAAAATCAATCTTGGGAAGCTGTTTGGACAGTCATGTTTGTTGTACAGTGTGTACACGGCCTATTTTGGTGGAATAAACACATCCAAGTATTTATTTATATACCCACGGTGGCGTAGTGGGTAGCACAATCGCCTCACAGCAAGAACGTCGTTGGTTCGAGCTCCGGCTGAGTCAGTTGGCATTTCTGTGTGGAGTTTGCATGTTCTCCCCGTGTCCGTGTGGGTTTCCTTCAAGTGTTCTGGTTTCCTCCACAGCCCATGCTCTATAGGTGAATTGAATTAGCTAAATTGGCCATAGTGTCTGTGTGTGTGTAAATGAAGGAGTGTATGGGTGTTTCCTAGTGTTGAGTTGTGGCTGGAAAGGCATCCGCTGCAGAAATCATATGCTGGATAAGTTGGTGGTTCATTCCACTGTGGCAACCCCTGATTAATAAAGGGAATAATCCAAAAAGAAAATGAATAAATGAATGTTCTAGTGTCAAATCAGGATCCAAATCCCCGCTATTATTACTGTAAGCACAGTAGTATAATGAATATTGTTGTAGTTCCACTGTCAGTCTGGAGGTTTCCAATACCAGAAGATAGACGGTATTGTACCAAAAGCTACGAAAAATCGAGAGCAGAATCCAGAGCAATCTTAAAACCTGTCTCTCCTGGACAAAACTGTCTGTCTGTGTTCATGGTCATGCTTTTATACATCACATTTCTCCTACTCGTGTATTTTACCCAGTATAGATTTCTTACATATATGGTGTTTCTGTGTTATTCTTGGCAGCCCTGTTCACTTAGCACTGCTAGCTCAGGTTATATGGGTTTACATACATTATCATGATGGTATATTAACCACGTTTACTGCATACTACAGCATACTTTCAGAGAATATAAAATCTTCTTCAATATCCATACAGTAGTGTAAACTTGTCACATTTGCCAGGAGTAAAGCTGAAAAAAGAACTGCAAAGTTAGATTTGTGTGAGTGCGTGTGTGTGTGTGTGTGTGTGCGTGCATGGTAAACATTGTAACAACATTTGTGTGTGGCTCATTCATTGTTGAAGAAAGGGCGAATTGACTCCACAACAAATACATCAAAAAGGCATTCGAAGTGAAGTTTGTTTATTTATAAACTAATTTTGAGAGGATCACGTGCAGATGATTGCTCGCAGCTGGTCCCGCATTATCCAATTTATGATTCACCAATAAGATGAGTCCTAAGCCACTATACAGTATATACCCTAAGTTTCATATCACAGCCATCTTCGTTTTGAAGAATCCCCCCTTCCACCCCTACTCCTCCTCCTTCCTAGATGGGTGGCACGGTGGCCCAGTGGTTAGCACTGTTGCCTCACAGCAAGAACATCACTGGTTCTGGTCCTTACCAAGCCAGCTGATGTTTCTGTGTGGAGTTTGCACGTTCTCCCTGTGCTCACGTGGGTTTCCCCCGGGTTCTCTGGTTTCCTCCCACCATCCAAAAACATGCAACTTAAGTTAATGGACTAATACAAATCGGCACCATAGACATGCTCTTAGTTAGTAGTTATCTTTTCATAGCGATCACTATCTGTTCATTAGCTACTCGCAGAGGAGTTCTTGAGATCTACCTGAGCTCAAACTCTCCTCTCGCCTTGCGAACGGGAGGGAGCCCTGGGCTCGAGGATCTTATGAGCTCAGGGCTCTCTCCTGGGACAGCATGACAAACAAGCTTTATAATCAATCATCAGCTAAGTGTGAACTCTTGAAACCTTCATGGTCTCTGCTAAATCCAACATGATCCCACAGCAATTCGTAACTTTGATTTAGTGGCTAATTTGTATGAATTCGTACATTCTTACAATTTAGTACAATTAGCTTATCCCCCAATGACGGTTGGGTTTAGGGGTGGGGTTTGGTGCCTCACATTGGATGTGGTGGGGTGGGTGTTGTTGTGGACGAAAGTGAAGAGGGTTGGGGAGTTGTGGATGAAAGTAAAAGTGAACAGCGCATGGGGGAGGAGGGCAGTTGAAGAGGGGCATCGGTAAAATGAGGTGTTGGATCAGATTTCAGAGGTGCCGCATCCAGATCCAGTGTGTTCTGGCACAAATTAAGCCCTAGATACACCATCTACTTCTTCTAACTGGAAAAGACTAGTTTTGTCGTAATCCAATTCCACGGTATTCACGACACAAAGGAGTGTGCTCAAAAATGGACAGAGACATGGTTGAAACTTCTATAAGCTCCTTGCTTAAGGCTGATCCTTTTAATGAAAACTTTTATTCTCTTTATGTGTAATCAGGTGTTTTGCAACAAGGCTCTTGGTCATGTATTAATATCATGGTTTTAATACTTCTACAATGTTTAACTCTACCACAGCTAAACAAGATCAGAGATAGTTTATGTTTGATGTCCCTACAAAGCTAATTTGGTGTACTGAATGATTGTTTATATTTCATGTTAATAGGTATGCAACATGATAACATTTTAAGAAACTTGAACATTTCTGCATCAGTTTACAACCAGAATGCTTATTTAAAAAATCACACTGCTTTGGAACAAAGAATACCTGTATAAAACATGCCTCAGGGGAGTTTAACTTCTCATTGGTCAACTCAGCCCTGGAGGGTGGGTACCGCACCCTAAAAAGAAGAACACCCAGCCTAGAAGACGACTACAGATAAGAAAAAGACTCCCAACACTAAGAACTCCAGAGGACTCCAGGGAGCAGGCGGAGACCCAGACAAAATGGGTTAATCGAACAGACATTCCCATCTCTGATACCTCTCTTTCTTTATTTATTTTCCGTCAAGAGTCTAGTTAAGTTTAGTGTGCCGCAAACCAGTAGTCATCACAACTAATCTTTTTGTCGCTTTCAAAACATGAAACAACTGACTTCACTCCACTCCAAGCCTCGCGAGGACAAAGAGCCACGAGCTACAGTAGCCACATGCTCAACAGAGGGAGTATCTTCACATCACAAAAGGAACGCAAGTAGTACTTCTAAACTACATCTGAACAGGTGTAAACTAAATGTAACCCTAAAGAGACCATAGAAGGATGACATTGATTATGTTTTGGTTCACTTAGTTTGGTCTTACAAAATCCAAGGTTTTTCCCATCATTACACTCTCTTAAACTCTTATTTTACTTTATTTACTCTTCTCTACAACTGTATGAATACGTGTTTGTGTTAGGTGTTAGTTTCTGTTAGATTAGTCAATCAAGTGTCATTTTGTATAAAGGTGTCTGTGCATGTTTATGAATCAAATGTCTTAAACTTTGATCTTGTTACCCTGCTTAAACATAAATGGGTTTTTATTTTTAATAGCAATAGTCATAATTGAAGCCAAATGTCTGTCCGAATGCTCGCTGGATGATTTGTTTGATCAGATTTAAAGAGTCGATTCTTTTGACGCCCAATGCAAATGAATCTTCAACATATTTATGCCGCTGTGAAAAGGGGTAGGATTGAACAAGATGATTAGACTTTTAAAAAGCAAGCGATTTGCTCCATATATAAAACAATTCTGTCCAGAGTGATCATGTTTTGATCCTCGATTGGTCTCACACAGTCATATGATACGATTTCGCCGGTCAGAGTTCACCAAGCTTGAACTTTCCAATGCAGCGAACTTGAAGCACGACGTTGCGTTTCCTGTCTGATGCATTCGCATGCGTGTAAATGGAAGTCTATGGGAAGAAAAGTGCAGTGTGACCACAGCTTAACATGTTATTAAATAATTTAACAGAAAATGTGTCTTCATGTCACTCCTGTCAGTTCAGCTCCAACCCTGATCAAATACACCTGAACCAATTAATCAGGACCTGAACAACACTTGATAGTTATAGGCAGATGTGTTTGATATGGGTTGCAACTGAAATCTGCTTGTAGATCTCCAAGAGCAGGGTTGGTCACCCCTGTAGTACAAAAAACCACATGGAAATAAATCCAAAATGCATATCCCTAGGATTGCGACATGCATGTATGTGTGATTTCCCCCTTCAGTTTATTTTGGCAAGGCAGTGAATATATATCCACCCACTTGGAGATTTCTGGCCTCATCACTGATTGAAATATATCTGAGAGCTCTATTAAGAAATAAAACGGCAACCTCTGAGCAATAAAACCTCCTTCAATAAATCTTGCTTCCACCTCCAAGACTTTCTTTCTCACACAAAATCCCCTCCGTATTACTTCAGGGAGCACCAGCTTGCTGACTTGAAAATGAACGAGAAGGATTTCTCCCACATATCATCATCTTCATTTAGCCAGAAACCGCTCCAGCACTGGGACCCTGGAGTTCAGTTTCCCCCTAACAGATCACAGACACTCATAAATTCAACAAATCCAAATCGCTACAACAGGAAAACAGCAGGCAGTAGATCGATAGCCAGCTGAGCCTGCTGAGAGGTAAGATCTATACTCAACTCTTTATTAAAAATGTAGCTGTAAGAAACTAAACTGTGTGTACAAGTCTCCATTTTCAAAATCATACTTTCACAAGTTGGAAAGTGGAGGAGTGGATGACCCACTGAAGCGTGAAGGTCTCCTGAAGTGCCGTTAAATGTGCATTTTTGCTCAGTGTTTTATGTAATTTCAACTGAAATATTAAAGTGGAGTATGACATATTTGATTACCTCCTCCCCCTTCAAATAAAGTGAAAAATGCTTTGTTTGTATCACAGCTCCATAGTGATTGAGCTAACGCACAGACTCACAGCAGCCACAGGCTATAATAGCAAGGCTAATGGTGCGTTTCCACTGGCATGTAGTGAGCACAGTTTAGCAAGCATTTTCAATTTATTCCTATGCATGTTGAGCTTCAATGCTCACGCAGTGCATTATGGGATTGAAAGCGGCACAGAAAATGTGTTAAAAGCAGTGAAGAGCATTAGAGATGTTGGGCATTTCTTAACTTTATATTCTCAAATATCAAGCAAAAACCCCAGCTGTCAATCAATATTTTGATGCGTGTTTCTGAGTGTTTACACGACTGGAGGATGAGCTGAAATCACTTACATAAGGTTTTATAAAAAATGTATTCCTTTACACTTTCAGTTTACAAAACGTATAGTGATAAGTGAAGCTTTATAAACTAATTTGGAGAGGATCACGTGCTATGATTGACCACGGCTGGTCTAACATCAACGATCATATGATCAACCAATCGGTCGAATTCAAACTTGCATCAATAGCCAGTATTTCTCTACCTCTCTCATGTTCGTTTTGAAGAATACCCCATCCACCCCATCTCCTCCTCTTTCCCTTCCATACAAGGGGAGCTCTTGAGACCCACCTGAACTTGGACCCCCTTTTATACTAATTAACCAGGAGGGAGCCCCATTCTCAAGGATCTCTGAGCTTAGGGCTCTCTTCCAAGACAGGAAGTGTGAACTCTTGAAACTGTTTATTCCTTGACAAATCCTCTGAAGCAGTCATTAAACAACACACATGTGATAAATGTGAAAACATTATGTCTTCCACTTGGTTAATTTGTAGCAGCACAATGAAAAGCAGGTGTGTTCTGCCCTAGATTTGACACGCCCCAGGGCAGTGGCGTTATAGCAATTGCCAGCTGTATAGTGGAAAAGCACCGTAAGGCGTCGATCACGCCAAATGTGCTTTTCATATCTGGCACACTGCACTGCCTTTCTATTGACTTTAGAAAAGAGCAATGCCTTCCACTTTTTATGTTGCTGGGCACTACTGTACCAACTGTCTTGGTGCTGGAGCGCATGACATCAGGTGCTTTTTCTGCACTAAATAAAAAACGCTGCAGCATGCAGCTGTAGTGCAAGGCAACTAGGATGCATAAAAAGTGCACAGAATACTCACTGCCAATAGCAAACCATGTTTAAAAGGTTCCTTTCACCACAAAAATGAAAGAAACACAACTGTGAGGGTTTAGCATTTTTTAAAAGCTCTGACAAAGGAGACTTCATTTACCCCAAAGGAAGTCAAATTTCACCATATATCAACGGCAACTATGTGCAACAGATTTGATTTTGAATCTCCTAATTTCTGAATACTGACTGTTTATATGTGCATGCAATGGATTCCCCCTTCTGGAACAGATCACAAGACTTTTATTTGACTGGTCAGAAGATTTGATGAGAAGCTGTAAGTATTAAGAGAAATTGAAAAATTCTAATTCAGTGTGGTGGATGTGACAGTGCAAGCTTAGGAAGCTTATATCTTCTAAATTTGAATTATGTCATTGTTTTAGTGCACACTGGGTTTTAGATAACCTTAAGACCAACATATTGATACTAACACCAAAAAATTAGATTTCACAGGAATTTAACTTAAAAAACTTTGTCTTATTTTCAACCAAGTAAAGGGAAAACACTATATACAAGTGTAAATAGGTCTAAAGCATGTTAAGCTAGTCTATTGCCAATTCCTGAGGTAGTCAAAAATGCTTACGATCAGCTATCATAGTGTAAATGCTAATATGGTTGTATGTTCAAACATCCTGCTCATGCTCATTGCTCATTGTGTGAGTAAGCTCACACACTTAAAAAAAATGTTAAATGAACGAGAAGGCATGTGGAAAAAACGGAAAATCTAAATGAAGTAATTTTAGCATGCCAAAGTCAAATTTATGCATATAAAATATATTTTCCCAACAAAAAAATTGTGGCTAGGAAAATGGCGAGTGGCTAGTAACTGTGGAAAACTACTAGCCACAGTGGCTTGTGATCAAAAAAGTAAATGTCAAGCCCTGGTCTTTTTTTAAGGTATTGCTTTAAAAAAGTTTTGGATAACTACACAAAAGGCACCTTTCCATCACGGTACAAAACAGAATTACTATTGACCTAATTCTGTTATGCGGCAGCATATTTGCATAAAGCAATCAGACTCCATGACACTTGTGTTGGAGCTTCAAAAGTTTAACAAAAATGTTTACTTTTGCGGAAAAGAAATGCCAGTGACATGAGTCAACACAATACGTGAGCACAAATGGATAACACTTCCCAAAATTGCACCATGAAGAATGGCACTTATGCTTATGCTAGCCTGTCATTCCATTATCTTGAGGTTCACATATGATTTTCCAAAATCACACACTACTTAAATGGGTCCTACATTGGAATTTGAAAGTACTTCCTTATTGAAAAAAAAAAAGTTCTACATAGTATGAATGGAATACGGCTGTACCACATCCACCATGCATGCTGCTTGCCTTGCTTACTGTTATTTGCATAATATGTGGAAGGAAATTGGTCTTTCAGCCAAAAAAGGTCCATCAGACAAAAAAATAAATAAATAAAATCCTAAATAACCAGATTACCACAGCTAAGATTTAGTTATTTGTTATCAAAACAGATTCAACATCACTGAAACGCGTGCATATTTACAACAGCCCAAAATTGTTTGCAGATACAATATTCTCTTATAATGTATAACTTTTAATTTTTTAAAATTCTGTTTGGTTTTAAATTCGAAATGCAGCTCACTCCAAAAATAAATGTATAATGCTAAACGTGCTGAAGATTAGCAGACAGGCTTTAAGTTCATAAAGTGGTCAGCTGTTTCCGCACAGTACTAGAAGTATGAACTCCGCTGCATTAAGCTTCTCCTCTGTTGACATCCATTCAAATAGTCAACTCGTTCTCATTCTAGACATGTCCAATAATACTAATGAAAATCCTCTTTGATTTGCTCATGTTGAGGCTCCCTTTGGATGAGGGTTCTGATAGCAATTACATGCAAAGTGATAAAACATAATTTATGAATCATAACCTGCCATATTGGCTGGTGTGCTGATTTGCATTGCCTGCCCGTTCTGTTTTCACCTGCATTAGGCAGGCTGTTAGATGTTCATTCTGCACACAATCAACATTGTATAAAGCTCTATTGCAGGGGTGTCAAACTCACTGCAAAGTCTAGCTTTTAGTCAAGTTAAATGCATGCTTGCATATGAATAGGAGTCTATGGGATGAAAAGTGCAGTGTGACCACAGCTTTACCTGTAGATTTTAAACAAGACCGAAGGGTTTGATCAGGTGCATATAGTTAAGATTAAAGCTACTTGGTGCATTCGACTTCATGCAGCGCTCCGCAGATCGATCGGAATCTGTCATAAAGCAGTGCATGTCAGTTAGAAATTTTGTCCAGCTTGACGCTGCGCCAACGACACGTGACTGTCACATGTGGTATCAAAGTACTATGACAGCACTCCAAGATCAGACGATTGATTCAGCCAGTGCAGCACCTAAAGAGCAACTGCAGGAGCTGCAATGACGACACCAATATTACACAACTGACCGCATGACAACAACCACGTGCGTTTCAGGTTTATTATTGGACAACTTCTTTCTCACAAACTTACAAACAAACAATTAACTTTTCATGCCATCTCTATCTTGTACACATCATGCTTATTAAAAGACTTCAAATATTTTACTAATCCTTTTATTTATTAAATAATTTGTTTATAAAGGCTAGATTGTTTAATTAATTTTGTTTAATTAAGGTTAATTTCGACCCTTTTAATACAGACTTTTTACAGCTTCATATATTTAAATTATATATCTTTAGTGAATAACCAAATATCAACTCAAATAAGTCTTACAGACTTATAATAGTCATCATTGATCATGCCATCCCATAACATTCATTTATTCATTCATTCATTTTCTTTTTGGCTTAGTCCCTTTATTAATCTGGGGTCGCCACAGCGGAGTGAACCGCCAACTTATCCAGCATATGTTTTTACGTAGCGGATGCTCTTCCAGCTGCAACCCATCTCTGGGAAACATCCATACACACTCATACACCACAGACAATTTAGCCTACCCAATTCACCTATACCACATGTTTTTGAATTTGTGGGGGAAACCAGAGCACCCGGAGGAAACCCATGCGGCCAGGGGGAGAACATACGAACACCAGACAGAAATGCCAACTGACCCAGTCGAGGCTCAAACCAGCAACCTTCGAACGCACCTAATCTCTGCAGAGCTGCAGACCTCCAGAAATTTGACACCCCTTGTCCATAGAAATGATGTTCATTTTATAAAGTATACTTCCATACTGTATATATTAAGTATAATTCCCACAGTAAGTATACTAGTTTACTGATATGCATGCAAGTGCACTGCTTGAATACCACTTGGGACTAAATTAGTCCAGTTTTAATATATAAAGGTATACTTACATGTGTACTTTTAAGTGCAACAGTACAGTAGTAAACTTTAAGTGCACAAGCAGTCCACAATTAGTTTTGTTTTTCATTTGTACTGCAAGTGAAAATACCAGTGATTGAAACCACGGTCACACTGGACTTTTCTCCCCATAGACTTCCATTCATACGCAAGGTCATGCGAATAGTTTCACAGTTCGCTGCGTTAGAAAGTTCAAGCTTGGTGAATATGACTGCGTGAGACCAATCAAGGATCAAAACATGATCTCTCTGGACAGAATTTTCTTTATATGGAGCAATCGCTTGTTTTTTAAAAGTGTAATCACCTTGTTTGATCCCGCCCCTTTTCGCAGCGCCATACAACTCTAACTCTAATGTGCTTATACTCTAATGTGACTGCAGCATAAATGTGCAGGGCGGGGGGCCCGAAGACCAGACCTGAGAACCACTGCTCTACCTCAACCCTACCCCTAAACCCAAGAAACAATCTGCATCTTTACATTTTCAAAATACTTCATTTTACAGTCAAACCCAAACGTTTTCATACCCCTGGAGTATGAGTAATTTCAGGCTTGACTTTATGTGATTCATAAACTGTTTTCTTCATGGAAAACTTTTTTTTTTTCATAAATATGGGGATATTTCATTCGTTCATTTTCTTTTTGGCTTAGTCCCTTTATTAACCTGGGGTCGCCCCAGCGGAATGAACCACCAACTTATCCAGCATATGTTTTATGCCGAGGATCCCTTCCAGCTGCAACCCTTTACAGTGACGCAAGGGGATATTTGTAATACACTTTAAAAAGTGATTAGTTGACTTTACTTTAAAAAAAGAAAAGAGTAAACATGTCTTGCAATTATTAAATAAACACATGTGGATAATTAAGTAAATGCTAAGTAAATTGGTTTACTGACTTTAAGTTAAACTTGTTTAATCACTTTTTTCTTTTCAAGTAAAGTAACTAATCAATTTTTACAGTGTACAAGGTGCACACACAAACACTCAAACACACATATTGGTATTGGTGGTTTACAGGGACTCTCCATATACATAATGCACTTTATAAACCATTAAGAAAACGTGGCAAAATTGAATGTCAAAAGTCTCATAGATATTTACATTAGATGTCACCTACGCTATTGGTATCTAATGGAAGGAATGCGTCAATAGAACTGCCATTTTAGTACAGGGTAGCATTCCTTTGAAATGAATGTGGGACTAAGGTGCAGTGGTAGAATGACCATCCAGAGCCTGAGATGTATACACATATAGTCTATCTATATATTTCTGGCACTGCAGCATCTTGTTGTCATATTTCATTTACATTGTTTAATGATTTGATTCCACCAAACTAGCATAAGACTAGTATTTAGCGCGGTTTGGTGCTACTTTTCTTATAGTCAGTGCAGTAAGTGACTGTATTATCATCAATTCTCGTTTAGCACAAACATTTGTGACATAAAAAGCGTAATTTAAAAAAAAAAAAATCTTACCTATGAAATGCCACGCTTTGTTTTCTTTGTTTGCTTGTTACTACACCTGTACACAGCGCTCAAGTCCAGCATCTTCACTTTGGCTTTAGTCTTGACTAGTTTGGTTGAATGACATTTGTCCAGGAAGCACTGTAAAATGTTGTGGCGCAATTGACACATGCTCAGGGTCCATATGCAATATACAATATAGTGTAGCATGTCAAGCATGTCCTCGTAAAACACCAACATCGAGTACACCTGTGTCATACTCATGTCATTATACAAAAAACTGTCCTTGTACACCATCAAAACCAGGACACACACAAGCTCAGGGGTAAAAGCAGCACCTAAATCACCCTCAGATGTAACAGATAGCTATCAGGATTCAATTCAGCTGTTAAACTCTGCAGTAGTCATGGATATATCTAACACCGTCTTGGAATATCTAACTGCTTCAGGTCTGTTCTCTCACTCAAACTCAGCAAGGTACCAAACTAGGATAAAGTTCTGATGGATTTATATATATATAATTTAGGTCAGTGTACTGTGGCACAGATTTTACTTGTGCTGATGTGCAGTACCTTCATGAGAGAGTCTATCCGCTTTGTTCAAGGTTGAGCTAGTTTCTGTCACTAATGTGTACTTTGCTTTCTGGTGCCATTTTCTATTATCCACTGACATTAATGTATTAATTAATGTCTGTTAATCTATTGCTTCTGCCCATATTAATATATTGTTATTGCCCATATTATGGATTGCTAAAACGTGAACAACGTTATGCAAGCATATTTTGAATTTTAGATACTTTGCAGTTTTTAATTGCAGTACAACAACAAATACCCCAGTACTCCTTTGAAATCAGACACTCCTAAAGATTCAGAGCTGAAGCATTTTGATTTTTATATGTAGCTTTTTTAAAAAGAAATAAATAAATTAAAAATGAAGAGTTCATATGAAAAAGCATCTAATGCCATCTGAAATTTTCTTAAAATGAGCATTTTTCTCAGCCGACAATGTTTATGTTCAGTTATTTCCCTTTAAAGGCAATGAAAATAACTTAAGCATCACCATAATAGTGAAATAACAGGTCATAAACACAGCATCCTGAAAAAAATGCTCATTCTAAAAGAAATTTTCATATGGCACTTACAGGCTTTTGCATCTAAACTCTTCAAATTTTAAAACAGGCACTTGATTCAGTACCCCGATCTATGTCACAGTGTAAATTTGCATTTATTAACCTAGATCAGTGTTGATTTCTAAATATACTAATCAGGCCCCCAGACTGCAACTAAATGGTTGCAATTTGCTTTTTTTTTCTTCTTCCTGCCAGCATGAATAAATTCTCTTAGATGTCATGCTGGTGCAGCTACCAGTTTCCCTAACCTTCTTCCCTTCTGTATAAAGACAAATGTGGCAGAAGCAGAATGAAACTACTCATGGAGTAATAGTTGAGTTAAACCGGTAGTTACCTAAGACAAATGCAAAACAGTCATACAGAGCAATGCCTTTTTCTTTTATCCATAAATAAAACTTGAATAAGAGCTAGGGAATAGTTTGTTAGGGGTTGTTCACTGAAGGTCCTGTGAGATTGTTTTTAAGAATATCCATAAGCTAGTGTGCTCCAAAACAGCGACAACATGTGTGTTTAGAAGATGTGAATCTGATATAAACATCAAAAGCTTGTCACTTCTTCCTAAATGGATTTTTTTCAAGTGACCTCATACTTCTGTTTCTCATCAAACATTGACCAATCAAATGCTCACTAGTATCTCACATGCCCCGCCCTCTTCAAGGTGCTTCTCATTTGCTTTTCATTTGATGCACTTGATCTCAACCACTCTCAATGGCAAAGCCCTTTTTTTAAGGGTGTTTTCACACTTGGTTCTATAGGGTATACGTCGAACGTCACGTGACCAAACCAAATCCTTGGGTAGAACACTTCTGCTTATCGCCATTTCATATGCACCATCGGATTGTTATTGAATGTAGTAATTAGTGGAAATCGGTGATACTTAACTTTGGTAGTTCCTGGAGGCTTCTTGTATAAAGCAACACCATATTAGCAGAGAGTGAAAAACTGGAAGTGTCCGGTTTGGTCACGTGACGTTCGACATATACCCCGTTGCCTGGACTGTACCCAAGTTTGATTGTTTCCCCTTGCATTCCTTTTGGTTGGATCTGGATCCGGCACCTCTGAAATCTGATCCAGTACCTCATTTTACCGATCCCCCACCACAACCGCCCTCCTCCCCAGTCGGCTGTGAACTTTCACTTTCTTCTGCGACTCCCCAAACCCTCTTCATTTTCTTCCACAACAAATTAAGTTGTGGTTCACACTTCACAATTAAGTCACCCCCACCCAAAAAAAAAAAAAAAAAAGACTTGTTATTTTAACTGATTTTAATTAAATTAATTTGAAAGAGCTGCAAAAATCTTTTTTGAGTGTTTGTGCATGACACATTGTGCACTTTGGATACAGTATTTGTTTCATTTCACTGCTGGTCAAAAGTTTTGAATAATTACATTTTTTAAGAGATCTCTAATCCTCACCCAGTTTTATTCATTCATTTTCTTTTCGGCTTAGTCTCTGTATTAATCTGAGGTCACTTACAACTTATTCAGCATATGTTTTACACAGTGAATGCCCTTCAAGCTGCAACCCATCACTGGGAAACATCCATACATTCTCATTCACACTCATACACTACGGACAATTTAGATTACCCAATTCACCTATACCACATGTTTTTGGACTTGTAGGGGAAACCGGAGCATCTGGAGGAAACCCATGCAAACATGGGGAGAACATGCAAACTCCACACAGAAATGCCAACTGACCCAGCCGGGGCTTGAACCATTTTTGCTGTGAGGCGATTGTGCTTTCCACTGAGCCACCATGAAGCCCTCAGCCAGTCTAAAATTATTAAAGTAATCCTATATACCAAGCATTTGACTATTTTCAAAATTAAATTGATTCCAGTCATTATATTACTCTAATTATTAGTGTAGTAGTGTAATATTTACATGCTCAATTATTATCAGTTATTATTTACACTCAATTACTATTAAAGAGTGCCAGTGTTGTGCTGGTCTGCTATGTTTTTGTGTATGTTATGAAATATAGGATGATACAGTATCTATTAATATCAGAGACTCTTTGCTTGAAAGTGGAGCTCTTGAAGTGCAATATTTAGAGTGCAGTGTGTGGGAAGAGAAAAATGGAGAATGCCAGATTGTTATAAAAGACTGAGAGAGTGAGCATTTGTATATTGAGTGCAAGTCTATTACATAATACATGAACCTTTTCTGACCCCATAAAGTTTATAACACTGCACATTCTAACCCATTCTTTTTAACCCAACATTCAGTCAAATGTGTATGTAAATGTGCAGTTCTTATAAAAAAGTTAAAATAAATAACTTGCACTTTTGGTACAAAATAATTTTTTTTTTTTGCTTTTCATATTAAAAGTAGAAAATAAACAGTATCTCTTCTAAATAAAACATTATCCTGTAAATAATATTTTAAACAGTGCATTTATTGCATCTTTTAATTTTAATATAAAAAATAACTTGAATGTAATGGAAAATATGCCATCTCAAGGCATCCATGGCGCAGCTTACAATCATTGTCAATTTAGAGCAAAGTAAGGTGCAAGAATGGGTCCATCATCTAAAGAGGCCTCAGAAGAATATCATCAATATCATGCACAAATCAGTGGTTAAAGTCTGAGGCTGATTTGTGCATCTGCATTGAGTGATCATGACCCACAGCGTGTGCCTTACGCATGGCCGTCCATTGATATACTCCAGCATTGTGTTTGTGTTGCTCTGTAATAATACTTCTGAAATGCTAGCTGCCAGCGTGTTTTTATGTTCTTCTGTGTCGAGTTCCTTCAAGGGTTTTTTTTTTTTTTCTGAAGAAATATGATCATATTACTCCAGTTCTTTCAGCATTGCATTGGCTCCCTATTAAATATTGTATAAATGTAAAATTTTTACTGACTACCTACAAAGCCCTGAACGGCTTGGCTCCCGAGTATTTGAGGGAGCTCCTGGTTTATGATAGCCCATCACGTCCTCTACGCTCAATTAATTCTGGAAAATTGATTATTCCCAGAATATCAAAATCAACTGTAGGTGGTATATCTTTCTTTTATCTGGCACCAAAACTCTGGAACAGCCTTAGTAGCACAGTGGGGGAAGCAGACACACTCTGTCAGTTTAATACTAGATTAAAGACACATCTCTTTGCATTAGCATACACATAAAACACAAATGGTTTGGAATCCAAATCCTCTAAAGGATTGTTAGTCTGCATTATTTAGGGCAACCGGAGCCGGGAACACTTCCCAAAAGACATTATAATTTGAATGGCATCTGCGCTCATGTTAGTCTGTTTTTTTATTATTCCCGAGGTTTCCATAATCCCGGACCAAGCCGTATCCTGAGCAGCTGCTGTGGTGGTCATGGAGGAGTGGAGAGCATGAGACCGATCCCTGTAAGACCCCAGTGACAGACGAGTCCTCGCATTGTTCCCGAAGAACCAGCCTGTTCACCAGCCGGTGACCCACCTGTGGTCTCTCCGTAATG
>CAIGQQ010037491.1:2925565-2945668 GCA_903798035.1 Danio albolineatus | reverse complement strand
CAACAGCCCACAGTTTAAATGAGAAAGAACTGCAAAACAAATCCACAAGTCAAATGATAACTGCGAACTGGAAGGTGTTTGAGTGCCATACATTTTGGGGTACTGTGAAGTTTTAATTAAAAGTCTATCTCTGAAAACAATCGTTTTTTTTTTATTATTATTAATAGTCTGCTTGTTTGCACATTGTCATTTTGCAGAGTTAGAAGCAATCCTGGGTCAATATGCTCAACTGTAATTTGTTGATCCAGGAACACCATTACTGTCCAAATAATTAATGCAAACCTAATCCCTGCTCCTAAACCTAACACTGCAAATATAGGAGTTAGGCAACGAAACCGAAACACCTAGTTTTACACCACAAAAATTAATCGACACATTGAAGGGGCTCCTTTTGCGGCCAGTACAGCATCAATTCATCTTGGGAATGACAATTACAAGTATTCTACAGTGGCCAAAGGAATTCCGTTCCAATCTTGAAAAATGGCCAGGTCATGCTACATTATATTGGTGAAAGAAAACTCTCCTCAATTGCTCCTTCAAAACACCCCAATGTGGCTCAATAATATTTAGTTTTGGTGACTGTGCAGGCCATGGGAGATGTTCAACTTTACTTTCATGTTAATCAAACCACTATTTTACCAGACTTTCTGTGTGTATTGGTGCATTAACATCCTGATACATGGCACCACCTTCAGGAAACAATGTTTGAACCATTGGGTGCACTTGGTCCTGCAGAATGGTTCAGTAGTCCAAGGCAGTGACACACCCATCTAGCACAAGCACTGGGGCTAGCGAATGCCATGATATAGCAAAATTCACCCATAATGTTGTGTGCATTGCAAAACTGTGCTATTACTTTGCCAATTAAACCTTCACATGCTGTTCTTGGTGGAATGTGCAATCAATGAAGATTGGCCAAGCTGGTCATATTCAGCCATGAAACCTCCAACACTAAATTAGCCAGTGTTTCAGTATCTTTGTCCAACCCCTGTAAATTATTCCTAAAATTCCTTATTCCTATTTCTATTCATAAAAAAAAATAAAAACCTTGATATAGAAGCACCTGACCCTTATATTAAAATCAGGTCCTGCTAAATATAAAATCAGGTCCTACTAGTCACCTGTGGCTTTACTGTTTACAAATGTAAGTTGAGCTTTGGGTTGTCTGACATTCAAAACAAACTGAATATGCCTTTCAAACTAGTATGCCAAACTGAATGTAAAACTAGAATTAAGTGTTAAACATAAGGTAGTATATTTAGCATAAATAGAAATCCTCCAGGGATATTATGGCTGATGCCACATGATATCCGTGAATGTAGCAAGGGGCACAAAGTCAATTGAGTACATCATCTGACAATTTTGCTATAATACTTATTAAGATATTAAGATATACATCCTTTAAAATAAGGGGTGGGGGGTGGGGGGATGGGTTGGGTGGCATAGTGCATATGTCTTAAATTCTTTGAAGTTGATTATATGTCTAGGTGAACTGTGCCTTTACATAAATATGTGATTCAGCTAACATTTTTGTGAAACTGTATAAAAATGCATTTGACTGCAATTTCTAGGTAAAATGTATGCTAAAGCGCAGTGTGACACAGACAACTGTTGTTCTTTTTCACACTAATGATATTTACAGGGTTGTCATATCAACAGCTAAAAGATATTTTTTGTGCAGTTTTTTGCAAAACACCAAATAAATACCACAATTCAACTTAGTGATTTGTAATCACATACACACAAGTGTGTTTACCTCACCACCTATCTGCGTATGGACAGCCTTTCTGGCATGGTAGGTCTGCTTGGTAAGTCACTTTGTACAGTGTTGTACTTGCAATGCAGAGTTTCCACAAAAGAGATAAAGGTCATGTAAAATGAAGATGAAACCATGTGGTTACAGTGCACTTTTTATCATGTTTCCTTCTGAAAACACTATTGGTTGGGTTTGGGGAAGGATTTGACCTTCTCATTGATGTGTACAAGAAGGACATGTTTCTGAAACGTACTGTACCAAAAAATGGCTATGTAGAGTAAGGCAAGTTTATTTATAGCATATTTAATACATATTAGTAAATCAAAGTGCTTTACATAAACAGGAATAAAAGAAACGAAAATAAAAATGATTTAAAGAATAAAAATTATTAAAAACAGGTAAAAACATTAAAATGTGTTTAAAAAGGTTATAAAAGAATGAAAAAGAAAAGAAAGACATAATAGTGTGATCTGTCGGATGTAGCACAGTGCTCATTCAGTAAAGGCACAGCTAAACAGATGTGTTTTCAGTCTTGATTTGAATGTACCTAATGTTTGAGCACATCTGATCATTTTTGAAAGTCTGAAAGCTGATTCCAGCAGCAGGGGGTGCAGTAGCTGAAGATGGATTCACCCTGCTTTTAATGAACTCTGGGAATTTCTAATTTACTTGATCCTAATGATCTGAGGGATCTGTTAGTTTTGTATTCAGTGAGCACATCTGTAATGTATTGAGGTCATAGGCCATTTAGTGATTTATAGACAAGTAGTAATACTTTAAAATATATTCTGAATGTAACTGGGAGCCAGTGTAAAGACCTGAGGACAGATATGATGTGCTCTGATTTTCTGGTTCTGCTCAGAATCCTGGCAGCAGCAATATGGATGAGCTGCAACTGCCTGACTTTATAAGAAGGCCAGTGAGGAGTCCTTTACAGTAATCCACCCTGCTGGTGATAAAAGCATGAACAAGTTTCTCTATGTCCTCACTGGAAACAAAGCATTTGATTCTTGCAGTGTTTTTGAGATGATAATATGCTGATTTAGTTACTGCTTTGACATGGCTACTGAAACTCAGATCTGACTCCAGAAATACACCAAGATACTTGACCTTATGTTTTGTTGTTTGACCCTCCAAGGTATGCATTCACTTTGAGAACCTCATCTCTGTTTCCAAATACAATGACTTCGGTTTTCTCTTTCATCAATGAATTGGCAGAGAGTATCAATGGGGCTGTAGTCCTTAAGAAATAAGGCTAAGTAGATCTGAGTGTCATAAGCATAGCTGTGGTAGGACCTTTTTCTTCAAGGTAACATCTGAACCATCTGAGGACTGTACAGTAATGTGGTAAAGAAAAGAAAAAGGGAATTGCAGAAGGCATGGGAGAACATTAGTGTTGAAAATCTCAGGAAATATATTGAAACTGAGAGATGTGCTGCTGTAATTGCTGCTTAAAAGTGGATAAAACATTCATTCATTCATTTTCTTTTCGGCTTAGTCCCTTTATTAATCCGGGGTCGCCACAGCGGAATGATCCGCCAACTTATCCGGCATTTTGTTTTACGCAGCGGATGCCCTTCCAGCCACAACCCATCTCTGGGAAACATCCATACATTCTCATTCACACTCATACACTATGGACAATTTAGCTTACCCAATTCACCTGTACCGCATGTCTTTGGACTGTGGGGGAAACCGGAGCACCCGGAGGAAACCCACGCAACCACGGGGAGAACATGCAAACTCCACACAGAAATGCCAACTGGCCCAGCCGGGGATCGAACCAGCGACCTTCTTGCTGTGAGGCGAACGTGCTACTCACTACGCCACCGTGGCGCCCGTGGATAAAACAGTATGACTTAATTTGATGCTTGCTCTGTTCAGAGAAACCATATGCATGTTTTCTGAACATATAACGAAGCCATGTTTTGAAGAGAAAAAAGGACAATATATTCAGAACTGTCATTTGGTTTAATAATTGCCACTGAGTAATTACTGGTCACCACTGAGACTGCATTTCTACTGGTCAATCCCATTTATAGAAATAATGAGCACTGACAAGGCACAACATCCACACAGAAGGAAAGTGAGATGATCGTCCATCTGCATCTCTCAAACACAGCTCTATTCCAGCACATTAAGATCACTCCTTATTTCATGGAGAATAATTCCAACAAGACAGTGGTGGAGCTACAATTTTTTACATGGGGTGGGTAGGGGGTGGTGACTGTTATTTCAATTATACTTAATACTTCAATTCTAACATGGTTGAAACGTTAAACTTAATTAAACTCATAGTTCCTGTAAGGACTTCATAAAGGAGCAAATTTTCAATTTCCGATTTCCATTTTCAATCTGCTACACAGTTAGCTGCTGGAAAAATGTATATATCCAACAATATATCCTGCAGAGTACAACCAAGCATGCCAAACATTCTGTAATCTCTTTAAATTGTCACAGATAATCCCATTTCAGAGCAACATCCTCCACACGAAAGCTTTAAGCAGAAGATGGTCGTAACCCAGTGACAATCTGCCTTCAATCTGAGCAGGTACTTGAGAAAAGAAGTTTTTTTGAACATCAAATACCCATAGTGCTTTCATTCAGCCTTACAGTGCTTTATTCTACATTTACCTATGACCTTTATTCCATATCACACCATTTTGTAGAGTTTATATGATTGGTCCCTTTTAGTAAGTAACTTTTCAACCAGTGTTGGTCAATAACACATTACTAGTAATGCGTTACTGTAATGGCATTACTTTTGACAGTTGTAACTCATTACTTTATGAATATACTGTAGTAACTTCGTTATGATGTAACAATATGATGCGTTTGTCCGTTACTTGGTAAATTAATTAATTTCGGCTGCAGGCTAACCTACATCTTCCTGTTTACAGCAGCGATGCATTGTGGGATTGGTGGATGCTAACCAACCACTGTAAAAAAGATATGTCGTGTACGAGGCGCCAGACTGGACATAAGTAAAGCGAAAGCAGAGAGACTGGATACGCATGCGAGAGAGGCCAAGTGTGCACACGAGAGAGACAAAATGCATGAGAAGTTTTCCTGGGTGTGCAAGAGAGGCAGAGTGTGCATGCGAGAGAGAGCAAGAGACTATTAACATTACTATTATTAATTACTATTACTAATACTAATGTTGGGCGCCACGGTGGCGTACTGAGTAGCATGTTCGCCTCACAGCAAGATGGTCGCTGGTTCGATCCCCGGCTGGGCCAGTTGGCATTTCTGTGTGGAGTTTGCATGTTCTCCCAGTGGTTGCGTGGGTTCCTCCGGGTGCTCCGGTTTCCCCCACAGTCCAAAGATATGCGGTACAGGTGAATTGGGTAAGCTAAATTGTCCATAGTGTATGTGTGTGAATGAGAATGTATGGATGTGTTTCCCAGAGATGGGTTGTGGCTGGAAGGGCATCCGCTGCGTAAAACAAATGCTGGATAAGTTGATGGTTCATTCCGCTGTAGAGACCCCGGATTAATAAAGGGACTAAGCCGAAAAGAAAATGAATGAATGAATGAATGCTAATGTTTGTTGTTTATAAATAAATAAGCACATATTTGTGATCTGTATAACAAAATTGATTAGTTTAGTAGACACAGTGACACATTTCTGTTATAATGCAGAACACGTTATTTAAATGTATAGTGCTGTATTGCTTAGCAAAAGGCTGTGATTTATTTTTTATTGTTGAACATTTTTATAGCTGAATACAACAGCAGATTTTGCACTTTGAATATACACAGCTTACTTTCCAAAAGTTGCTGACATACCACACTTAACAAGTGGTTAGTTTGAAAGTTGCTCATTGATTTCATTTTTGAGCAGCTGTTATGTTTTTGTTTTGTTTAGAATGCATAAATGGTTGTGGTTGTCAACAATAGCAGTTTTTCACCAAATTGATTCTGAATGATAATTCTTAAAGGCTTGTGTTTGTTGTATATTGTCGTTATTTTCATACTCAATCTGTGAAGGAACATGTCTAAGAGTAAAATACAAACTTTTATGACTTTTTAATGTCAATCAAAGTGTTTCAACAGACTGTTTTAATGAAGTGTGAGTATAAAAGAAATAAAAAAATTATTTGTACCATTAGAAGCTAGTTATATTCACAGACAGTTGCCACACAACTGGGTTTAAACCCTTTATAAAAGTCATTTTTGCATGATAGGCCCCCTTTAAGTTGAAAAATAAGAATGTTAAATTAATATGAAATTGCAGCATTAAAAACGGAGATGCATCAGACGCCTGTAGTAGCGTATCTCTGTGAATGGAGACCCTCCGCCTGTGCTGATGTGCTTAATGGACCCATTTAGGGTTCGCATAAGAACCCCCAGCTCGCTTCCAGCGAAGGGCCATTGACAGTTTGCTTATTGGCTAAACATTCAATGATGGCCCAACATGGGCAGCCCTCATATAGCCCAGGAAGCCCTCACTTGGCCCAGACAGTTATTCTGCTTGTTTACAGCAGGTGTTTATCATCAATTCTTATTAACACTTGACTGCCTCTGTGCTCTTGACTGTTTCTATCCTTGAAAATTACAATATTTGAGGGTGCAAAGCTGATGAAAATTCAACATTTGAGATTTTGACCTTTTGACTGTTGATTCAATGTTAATTCAGTTCTTAAATCAATGATCTCAGACTGTTGAATACATATTCAATGCGCTGTACCCTAAAAACAGCCCCAAAATTAAAAGTGCGCTGTGTCAGAAAAAATGCCAGAGTGATGGCCCAACCGGTGTATATACAATCTAAAACAATGACACATGCCAATATATAGTAAAACCAAACATTATTCAGACACCAGATGTTATTTAAGATTTTGTACAACATATTTCAGAAATGGGGGGTCACAGTGGCACAGTGGGTTGCCTCACAGCAAGAAGACGTTTGCGTGGGTTTCCTCCAGGTGCTCAAGTTTCCCCCACAAGTCCAAAGACATGTGGTATAGGTGAATTGGGTAAGCTAAATTGTCCCTAGTGTATGTGTGTGAATGAGTGTGTATGGATGTTTCCCAGTTATGGGTTGCAGTTGGAAGGGCATCCACAGTGTAAAAACATATGCTGGGTGAGTTAGCGATTCGTTCCACTGTGGCGACCCCAGATTAAAAAAGGGACTGAGCCGAAAAAGAAAAAGATTGAATGTAGCCCATGTGTGATCCATTACGCCCCATTCACACGGGGCGTCAGCGTCAACGCTTCCCATTCACTTTGAATGGGTGACGTCAGGCGTTGCCGAACTGCATTCTGGATCCGTCGGCGCCGCTTCAGCCGCGTTGCTCGCTGCAGGAGTTGGGACATTCTCAACTTTTCAAGCGCCAACGGAAGCGTCAGCCAATTAGATCACTGTATGCAAATACACCAGCTCCGACAGTAACCGATTGTTGACTAATTTCATTGGCTGACGCTGCTATGACGGTCGCGTCAGCACCAACTTCAGACACGCCCTCTGTCAAGCGTTGACGCTGAAGCCCCGTGTGAATGGGGCGTTATAGTGACATTTGCAATACTGACAATACTGTGACATACAGTATCAGACCCCAAAAAAACTTCATAAAGTGGACATACTGTAAAAACAACAAAACCTATAAGGAAGCTGCAGCTGTGGCCATATTCACAAAACTTTTTTATCTTACCACTGACTTCTCTTTAATAGCAGCAAATGTTTTAGCAAAGAATTTTCTCTTAAAACCTATTCACAAACCTGCTAAAACAAACTTTTTCTAGTGACTTTATTCTTGAAGTATGAGTGGGTGCAGCCATTGGAATCTCTTTGATTGAGACTTCTGCTCTCATTCACTTTCATTAATTTCGAGATGTTAAAAACAGCACATTATACAGCTTCATGTTGCTAACAGTTTTCTCATTTTGTTATTCAATTTTTTTATGTGTAGTCATAAACACACTTGTTTGTAGAGCAAGCAATTTGACCATTTTCTGCCACTTATTAGTCCTAGCCATTTCTCCCATTGGCAACCGAATTGGAAGTTCTAAAACCGGGGTGCTCAACCCTGTTCCTGGAGATGTACCTTCCTGTGTCTGGAGATGTGTTTAGGAACTACAAATCCTATCAGACCATGTCACACACACCAGTTGTTCATGAGGCTGATGAGACACACACACAGCTCAGACTTGTGATCACTGATCATTCAGACTATTTATACACCACACATACACCAGTTTGCGATGGAGTTATTGATGTTGACGTATGTTTGTATCTCTCTGTTTTGCCTGTTTTTTTACCTTAGCCGTGTTTATTGTTTGATCCTGTTTGCCTCCTTTTTTGACTTTATGCCAGTTTTTGACTACGTTTTTGATTGCTCTTTTTGTACCAGCTACTTGTGTTTGTCCCTGTTTTGCTTAAATATAATCTTATTTCACCTGCACTTGGATCCTCCTCTCTGTTGTTCCTTGCTTTGATCCCCACACGTGACAGGTCATCAATCATCATCAAATGTGATCAAGAGTGAGTTTTAAAAGTTTCAAATGTTTTAAAACAGTGCATGTTTGTTTACGTCAACTTTACTTCACCACAGACGCGTGTCAGGACAATCATCTCACCGTTGCAACTCCACAACAAACACATCAAACAATCATTGGTAAAGTTCTTACTGTAGTATTTCTCACAAAGAGATTGAGATTGAGGCATGCTCACAGGCACGTGGGAACGATGGGTGGGGAGGACTAGCCTTAAAGGCCCAGTAACACAAAAACAGCAACAAGCTGTTTAGAGCTATAATACACAAACTTCAGACAGCTATAATAAATAATCTGATGGGTGTTTTGAGCTGAAACTTAACAAACAAATTCTGTTGACACAAAAGACTTATATTAAATATAAAAAAGGGGTAAAATATGTGCCCTTTAAGAGGTCCAAGGTTTGCATGAACTGCTACTTGTGAAATATTATCATACTAAGAGGTATCTGAATTGTTTTTTGGTTGATTGTAATCCATGACATACTGTGCCTTTCTGTCTAAATCATCAAGATACATTTGTTCTGACAGTTTAATGAAGTGTTAACTTAGCGAAGAATGGAGTTCTTGTCATATTTTATTCGCATTTTGAACAAACTGTGACAATAAGAGAAAGGTTGTCTGTGTCTGAATATGTTTTGGTTTTCCTGTATCATCCTATCACTAATTGTGATTTACTAGACTTTTAATAACAGTGATTTAGATCTCTGCTCTATCTAGCCACACCAGTCCTTCCTAACAATAATATAGATTTATCACTTCTGTTGCTGTTCTGTGTTGCTGATTCTGTCGGTTTGTCTCCATTAAGTGAAAGGGCAAAGTTAGAATTTTAAGAGGCATTGTACATCAGCACTTTTGGGGGCTGCATGAATGTCTCAGGAAAGATAAACGTTCTGAGCCACAGGGCAGGCCATGCGACATAACCTGATTTAGCCCTGCAGTGGCCCGAGGGATAGTGTGCTGTTTATAACAGTCTGTGGAGAGCTTTGACAGTTCAGAAGGAGACAGGGTCTTATGGGATGAACATCAATACAGAAATGCAGATGTGGTGCTCTGATAGGAGTAAATCTAGGAAGCTCAGCTCGCTCGGGCTCAAATGGTAAGTCTCGCTGTCAGTTTCTTGCGCACTGAAGAAATTCAACTGGCTCTTCATAAAGCCAAATGCTCCTTTTATTGCTGTTTCACGTCAAACCATAGATTGCTCATTGTCCATAAAAATGAACTACTGTAAGTCACTTGTCAAAAAAACAAACAAAAACGCCAGTAATATGCATTCAAACTGTATATTACATTCTGTATTAAAGGATATTGGATGTAAATGTGACTCAAAATAGGGCTCGTGATTGGCTAGAGAATTAATTTGCAGCATGACATTAGGAAATGCCTTGTTGTGTTAAGCTTTCGCATTTCATTCATTCATTTTCTTTTCGGCTTAGTCCCTTTATTAATCTGGAGTCGCCACAGCGGAATGAACCGCCAACTTATCCAGCATATGTTTTATGCAGCGGATAATTGAACAGTGGTGATTCTTGTTTAAATGACACCCTGGCTGAACCGCCCCATATACACTCCCATTCCCTGAGAAATAAGGGTGACTTTTTATTACTCCCATTGGAACACATGGAATTGACTCAAACAAACAACTGAGACAGCATACAAACAAATGTTACTAATATTTCATCTGGACCTTACTTGCCTTTTTTGTTGCAAAGGCATCAGTTGTAATGTCATATAGCCCAATTAAGTAACCCAAACCCAGGGGCATTGCTAGACACAAAGCTCTACTGGGGCTGTACCCACGCAACCCCTATCCAAATCATGATGCTAAAATTGCTGATGCCTTTCACATCAGGATATCAATGCAATATGCATCTCGTTTAATACAACGGAGGGCCGGGTCTCTAGCAGAATCTCACAAAGCAGCCTCTCCAATGTGCTAAAGTCATTTGACCTAATTCTATAAAATAATCTAAAATATATTACCATTTGGCAGTAAAAGAGCAATGCAGTAGTGAAAGAAACTTGTTTGTTTGTTTGTATTCACTAAACGTTCTACAAATCTTTAAATATATTCTAAAAGTACAAGTTACACACATTTTTTACTCAAGTAAATGATAAGAAGTGAACTAATTAGTATCCACCTATCTTTGCAAAGACTAATTAGCAAGCATGATCGGAAGCTCAACCAAATCTACTTTGCACACTATGTTTGCAATACACTCTTACACACACATACACTTATTTAACAACACACTTTACATGCCAATTTGCACATAACAGCTGCACATATAACGCTGTATATAGTAATACACCTGTACGTACACTTGTCCATCTGTATATCTGCATTTAACACTTACTTCTATTTTTTGAATATATTTATTATCTGTTTTTTGTCCTGTCTCTGTAGTTCTGCTGCACTGTAGAAGCTCTGTCACGAAAACAAAATCCTCGTATGTGTGAACATACCTGGCAATAAAGCTCTTTCTGATTCTGATTCTGATAGATGTACAGTATACAGTAGATATCGCATACAGACTCTGAGCATGCATCAGTACCGCTGCCATATTTGTACAGTGCTCCAAAGTTAAATCAGGGGTCACGGTGGTGCAGTGGGTTACAAGAACGCTTCACAGCAAGAAGGTCGCTGAGTCAGTTGGCATTTCTGTGTGCATGTTCTCCCCGTGTTCGTGTGGGTTTCCTCCAGGTGCTCCAGTTTCCCCCACAAGTCCAAAGACGTGGTATAGGTGAATTGGGTAAGCTAAATTGTCCATAGTGTCAGTGTGCATCTGTTGTGTAAAATATATGCTGGATAAGTCAGCGGTTCTTCAGCGGTCTGGCACAAAATGGCTGTGTCATAAACATTTATTTTTAAGTTCTATAATACAAAACATCTGGTAAAACAAAACTATAAGTATTATAAACTAAACATTTCAGGCATTTTTAATAAACGTTTGGTAAGCATTATCTGATACATTTTTATTATTGAAATTCACTATCAATTTGTTTTCCACCATGCACGTGAGCTGATAAAAGTCCTGCATATGCAGGTTCATGCAGACATTTTAGTATTATAAAACTAATCAAACATTGCGCATATCTTCACTATAAAAAATGGCTGTGATTTCAACTGTAAAAGACTGTAAAAATGCTACTGTAAAAATCCGTAACCTAGTTAACAGTATGTTTCCTTAATATATATGGCGAATAACTGTAAATTGACTTTCCCAGAGTTCCCTGCATGGCACATCACTTTTTATGTTTTTTATTGACATTACTAGGGATCTTTTTAGTTGTTTCCTGATCAGTGATGTGCACAGTGATTTATGTTACATCTAATATTGATAAACAATGTTTATTTAATGACTTACTTCATTACCATACGGGTGTTTAGTAGCTGTGTGAATGACACTGAGCACCTTCTTCACACTGATACACTTTTCTGCTTGTGGGAATAGTTGTTTGTGATTTGAAATACTGGCAACCACAGCTGCCGTTTTTTTTACCGTATAATTTACGGATACATTTTTTTACAGAGTTGTTACAATACTTTTGCATAATTTTATTTCTGTTTCAAAATTAAGTAAATTAAATGAACATTTAAGTGATGACAACGGTATTGTGTGAAAATTGGAGAAAAAAATGTTTTATATTGTACATAAGAGAATGTACTGCTGTAACATTTATGTGAAATGTTGTCAAATGTTTAGCAAAAAAAAACAGATCTTTGATTTATGTTAAAGTATGGTTTTTTTTTGTAAATTGAAAAGATGCTTTTTTCACAAAAATACTTTTTTTTTAAACATTGTTTAAAAATGTATTTGATGTTTTATATATACTAGAAATAAATTGAGGCATTTTGGATAAAGCAAAACGCCTTTAAATAGTTCTTGAAGGAACACATTTGACACTGGAAAGGTACAAATTGTCTTGTCACTGTACCTTCATGGATCAGATTTGTACCTTTGATGAAGGTACAATATTGTATCTGCAGGTTTTAAAAACTGAAGTTACTGTACACTTTGGTTTTATAGTACAAATCATGTCCTTAAAGGTAAACCATGCAATGGTACAAATTTGTTTCTTTGTCTTTAGGTACATTTCTCTTCCATAAAAACTGCCACAGTGACAAGGGTTTGCCATTTTTTTTCTGAGAGTGTAACGCATTGGTTCTTTTTATTGTCTTTAAAGTGAAACAACTTAACATACAGTAAACAATGCTCATTTTAGAATTATATTTCAAAGGCTTCTGCATCTGAACTTTACATATTGTTGACAATGTCTGCTAGATTCATCCTTTGAGTTTATCATTTATAAGCATTCATTAATGGTATCACATATGGGCACACTGCCAGTAGTCACATACCACATTAGTCAATGAACAAATTCATTAACGCACCATCACAAGTGAGCATCATCATAAGCAATCTTCTTAATATTTAATTGACTTTACACAGCTCATCAAGAGGAGAGACACGAATGAATGCAACCTTCTCCTAAATAGAAAGAAAAAAGTTTAAAGTGATATATTGTCATAGATGCTGTTGTATATTATGGTACAAAATCCTTGAAATAAACTGCCAGTACTTTTTAAATTATTTTACAGATCTATTTCTCTTATTTCTACTAAAATGTCAATACAAAATCTAGAATAGAAAACTTTGTTAAAATGTAGAGCTGTTAATAATCATAACTGAGTTCATCACTTTAACATTTACTCAGAATTTTTAAATGTATAAAGCATAGAAGTTATGCCATTTCTTTGCACAGCTGAACAATCCATGTTATCGAGTGTCACATTAAATAAGTCTGCTTTGTGATGGAGCTCCATCCTCAAGCACCCAGATGGATGATGATTGTACATCATTCATTTTGAAAATTGTCAATATTGAGGAATAACTGGCCTTGAAATGTTGCGACTGACCAATAAGAATCCAGCATTTCAGAGTGTAGTGTGAAGTAGATTATATGCTGCAAGGGTTCCCTGCACAAACTGTGAATCCATGTTACAGTTTTTCCCAATTGTTTACACACATTTTCTAAAAGCATGCCTCATTATTTGTCAGAACTGTTAACACAAAGCAAAAAACACACAAACACAATGGGCAAAATCCTTCAATTCTTCTGCAAAACAAAACTTTACATTCAAAACAATGTCATGTCTTCTCAGAATGGTGTTTTGTTTTTATATGACATACACATACACACAAACCATCACATGAATAGACATTTATAAGAACTAGTAGTTCAATGATGTGCTTAATGTAAAACACTATGACCACCTCTCCATTCATAATAATGATTTACTGTAACCCTTTTTTTGTTGAGTATTACACTTACTACAGACAGTTCGTAGACCTACATAAGTGCATTGTCAAAGATTTCAGAATATTGTTTTTACAAAACAAACAAATACTTGATAACAAATATACTGTATTTTCCCACAAAAACAGTGCACAGTGTTCATCCCAACCAACACAAAGCTGCACATAACGTGGTCTAGATATACCATCAACAGAGGTATTTACTGAATACAGTTACAGTAAAAAAAAAAAAAAAGTGTCTTTGATCTCATCAGAGATTACATTCCTTGGCCTTCTTCGTCCTCCCCGTCTGCCTCCTCCTCTCACTCTCACTCTCACTCTCACTTCTCTGCCTCTGTTTCCAACGTTGGCATCCACTGCTCCAAAACAGAAGAACTCACCTGTTGCCCTTTTATAAAGGTCTGATTTCTAAATTGCAATTATGTGTGACAGGTGTTTACCCATATGATGAGTTAGTATTTGCAAAATAGGGCAACTGACCTAAATTTTGAATGACAGTGCGTTCCTTGTGAAAACAAGAGATTTTCTTCATGAAAATTATATCAAATGCATAGAATTGTTTGAAGTGTTTAAAAAAAAAGGGTGTTTTAAACCTACAATTCGAGTGCAAAGCAGGACTTGTGCTTGTAGTTTAGCAGAAATGGTTCATGGGGTTGGTGCATCAGTTACATGTTGTAGTCATTGTGCTTGAAGTACAAGTAATTGTGTGTAAACAACTCAGAAAAACTGTAGTAGTTTGAAATAATTTAATAATAATTTTTACCTTGACAGATTTTTAATACCTTAGTTTTTTAATACCTTATATGAACCTTAGATGAACATGACGACCCAAAAACCCTCCATGCAGAACCAATACCACTATCTTCTATGCTATATAAATGTTTGGGAGAAATATATTGAAACAGGTCAAACACTGATCTATCTCACTCACAGCACAGTGACCCAGTTAAAGCAGATTCGCAACTGTACACACAAACACACACATGCCTTGGTCTATCTTTGTGAGACTTTCCTCTCAATTTTACCTTCATGGTTATATTTATGTAGCTATAAATATAAAGGTTATATTTATGTATGAACACTCACTGTTCACTTGTATTTGTCTGTCTAATATGTTGTAAGCACAAAACATTGCTTGTGTTTTCACATTTGAGTTACATAAATACACGATTGACTTACAGGAAAAAGCTGAAAATTGAGAACAAAATTGCAAAGTCAGGCAAATTCTATACTTTTGATCACAATTTTATTTTGTTTAGAGACTTGCATGTACTAAAGAAAAAAAACACAAAATTATATTTATTCTTTTTTTTCCCTTAATTTTCCTTTCCTTCCCTTGGCTTAATCTCTGATCTCTCGTGTGTGCTTGCCACAGCGGAATGAACTGCCAACTATTTTGGCATATATATTTTTTTTCTCAGTGGATGCTCTTCCAGCCGCAACCAAGTACTGGGAAGCACCCATACACTCTTGCATTCACACATGGACCAATTTAATTAATCCGTTTCACTTATAGTGCATGGTTTTGGACTATGGGGGAAACAGGAGCACCAAGAGAAAACCCACGCTAACAAGGGGAAAAATTGCAAACTCCACACAGAAATGCCAACTGGCCCAGCCAGAACTCGAAAAAGCAACCTTGCTGTGTTGCTGCAGTGCTAAGCACTGAACCACTGTGCTGCCCAATAAACAAGTATAAAAACAATGGTATATTAATAGCAGGAGATACAAGATACAAGTTATATGGACAGAAAATTTGTTTCAGCTTCTTTCAGAAATCGCTAAAGTGATTCAATATTTCGAAAAACTTTTCAGGTTTTCTGTTAACTATATATGTCATTTTTTTTTCTAATGCCAAATAATTAGACGATTCTTGCAAACATGGTTTAAAACGAGGGCTTTCTGTATTCTTCCAATAACAAGCTATGTGATAAAGACAATTTCTTTTGGACACTTGGGAAAATTATGTTTAAAGGTTTAAAACATTCGCCCAAAAATGTTTAACCAAAGAACACTTCCATAAACAAAATTCCTATCTTTTTATTGCATTTTGCGCATTGTTCTGGAATGTTTGGGTTGAATTTGTGAAGCAATTTTAAGTACAGTACAGTACAGTACAGGAGTTACAGTATATATAGTCTCATATTTACTTTGCAATTCTTTAGTTGAACAGTTGCCATCTGTTGAAGGTTTGATCACTGTAGTCTTACCTCTGTCAAAATTAAACTGATACTTCACACTGGAAGTTGCACTCTACCATTTAAAAAATGCTGGGTTACACACAATTGTGTTGCAACAACATGAAGGAATTAAGCTAGCTGATACGTTTTTACTAGTTTAAATGGATTGAACATAAAACAATTAAGTTGTGGTAAAAACAACCTCAAGAATTGTGTTGTTGAAGCTCATTTTAAATACGTAGTTTAAACAAACAGCAAATGTCATTTTTTTAAAATGTACCTCTGTAATCTGTAAGCCATGCCTGCTTCAATTTGACTGGAGATCTCAAATAATTCATCAGTAGATGGCTGAGGTAGAACAGCCTAAAGATTTTACTTAATTTAACCTTTCGTCATCTTTACAACAGAGTGCTGTGTAATGGAGTGCAGCAGAGCAGTGCAAGAACAATTGGGCCAAGTTTTTGTACTGTCTGTGTGTGCGCAGTGTTGCCAACTATTCAATGAAAAGGCTCTAAGCTCTGCTCAAAAAGTTGCTAGATTACGTCATACGTCAATTTGCATATTACTTACGTCATCACGTCCAGCGGTTTTTGTTTAGCAGCCTATGGTTAATAATAGGGTATTTATATTTGCACTAAGCTTTATATAGGCATGTCAATTTAATTAAATGTATTGTTTGAATACAGTATATCAATATAGATGTATAATGAATTTGCAGTAATCTCCAAGGTGCTGTCACTAAAACTGTTACTAAAATCTCTCTGATTGTGAACAAGAAAAAAATAAATGGCCAAGTTAAATTGCTAAATATAAAACAATAGAGAAGCAGATCGGTTTGACTGTATTGTTAGAAGGCAAATACTTCACGCTCGCGGTGCTAAATCATTTGCCGTCGATATGCAGAGAGGTCAAATCAAAGACAAGTGTAACAGTCAATATGGCAAATGAAGCCCTGCCTTGTAGTACAGGAGCCAATCAGCGATCGCTATATGGTGAATAAAGCCCGCCTTCTAGTACATGAGCCAATCAGTGGTTGCTATAGAATGGCAATTCTCCGGGGGAGAGGCTTGGACTAGACGTGAGCTTCAGCAGATTGTGTGTGATATGAACATTTAGAGGGCGCCACGGTGGCGCGTGAGTAGCACGTTCGCCTCACAGCAAGAAGGTCGCTGGTTCGATCCCCGGTTGGGGCAGGTCCCGGTTGGGCCAGTTGGCATTTCTGTGTGGAGTTGTCCCCGTGGTTGCGTGGGTTTCCTCCGGGTGCTCCGGTTTCCCCCACTGTCCAAAGACATGCGGTACAGGTGAATTGGGTAAGCTAAATTGTCCATAGTGTATGTGTGTGAATGTATGAATGTGTTTCCCAGAGATGGGTTGTGGCTGGAAGGGCATCCGCTGCGTAAAACAAATGCCGGATAAGTTGGCGGTTCATTCCGCTGTGGCGACCCCGGATTAATAAAGGGACTAAGCTGAAAAGAAAATGAATGAATGAACATTTAGAAATGAAACTAAATACACAGTTGTTGTTTAATTTTATTGGTTGTTCATAATATGTAATGAAATGTAATCTTGGCAAGTAGTTTTGGAGAATTTGATGTTTCCCCATTTAGATAGAATGCCCAAGCATACTGCCTGAGAGTGAATGACTTGCCTTAAAGCAGGGGTGTTCAAACTCGGACCTGGAGGGCTGGTATCCTGCTGAGTTTAGCTCCAACTTGCTTCATCACACCTGCCAGAAGTTTCTAGTATGTCTACTAAGAGCTTGATTAGCTGGTTCAGGTGTGTTTGATTAGGGTTGGAGCTAAACTCTCATTGACACTGACCCTCCAGAACCAAGTTTGGACACCCCTGACTTAAAGGGACTCTGGTGCAATGAGGCGGTAAAGGAGTCGACGGCATCACCCGCAGCTCGTTGAGAAGAGTAGGAACGATAGAGTACGGACACATGAAGTCTAAAAAAATCTCCAAAAACACACACACACACAAAAAAGGCTCTAGATTTGTTGCTAGTTACTTTTTTGAAAATTTGTCACTAAGGGGGTCTGAAAAGTCACTAAATGTAGTGACAAAGCCGGTAAGTTGGCAACACTGTGTGTGCGTTTGTATGGTACCTTTAAAAGTAGCCCAGGCTCATTGGAAATATATGCCACAGCCAACATTAGCAAAACATAAAATATGTTGCTCTGGGTATGTTGCAATTCACGTTCAAGATGAAAAATCCACTAGAGCACTGTCTACATTTTTGCAAATCTGAAAGCAATGCTTAGGGTACGTTTTAACATACAGCTCACCTAGACCATTGAATCCCCCAAGGAGAAAGATGGAACCCCCTGGGGCTCACATGACAATAGCCACATTCACACAGTATCTGGAATACTGCTGGAGTGACCTGACTGGTAAATTAAAAAAAGTGTTGTAAATGCTATATTAAAGGGCACCTAGTTTACCCTTTTTTCAAGATTTAAGATAAGGCTTTTTTGTGTCTCCAGAATGTCTCTGCAAAGTTTTAGCTCAAAACACCCATCAGTTTATTTATTATACCTTTCAACATGTTGGATTTTCTGCTTTGAACAACTGTCAAAGTGTGCTGCAGTCTCCGGCTCGGGTGTGTCAGATAAACAGACAGACAAAAAGGAAGCAGATCTCACATAACGTTTGTGAGAAATACTACAGTAAGAACTTGTTCCAATGATTATTTGATGTATTTGTTGTGGAGTTAATTCAAGCCTTTCGATAAATCACACACAATGTCGTTACAAAGTTCACTCGTACACACACACACATGCAGCTGAGACACATACAGTCCACACGTTTAACACACTGTTTTTGCACGCAAATGTGACAGCATACACGTTAATATGTACAGCTGTATAGACATTCCACAAACCAGGATTGAAGCATCTTTTTTAGAATTGTCCTGACACACGGATGTGGTGATAAAGTAAAGCTGAAGTAAATCACTGTAACTCATTACAAAGATGCACTGTTTTAAAACCTTTTAAACTTGTTAAATTCACTCTTGATCACATTTGCTAATGATTGATGATCACAGCAAGCCGAACAGACCTTTTAATCCCAGTTGATTGCGTGCGTCCTGTCTTGTTGATATGACTATACGCGTTACAACACTGACATGTTAACATGCAGCTGTCAATCAAATCGGTTGGCGGGGAAATCGCACTCCTACATCACGTTACGGTGGACTTCAAAATGGGAGTGATTTGGATCCTATTTTTAACATCAGGAAATAAAAAAAAAAGAGAGACTTGTTGTCTTGAAATCACCCCAGTATGACACACTATACCTACACACAGTTCTGTCCAAACAGCTTGCAAAAGATGATTTTCATCATATGGTGCCCTTTAAAAATATTAAAATGCTAAAAATTCTGTCATTATTAAGCAGAAATGAGTTCTAAGTGACTGCGCTTGTATTTGTAAACATAAAAGAGGTCAGTCTTTTAGTTCACGGTTTCACTTTTATTTAAAGGGCTCCTATTTTACCCTTTTTACAAGATAAAAGATAAATAAAAGATAAAAAATAAGCAGGTAATTAGCTGCCAGTACTTTTTTTTGTTACAATGAAAATACTTTAAAAATGCTGGCTTCCACACAATCGAGTAGTGTTGGGACAACATGAAGGAATTAAGTTACCTTATTAGTGTTTACAAATTGAAGTGACTTGAACATATATTATGATTGAACATTTTATATTGAACATATATGCTATTATGTGAAGTTTATTTATAAACTAATTTCGAGAGGGTCACGTGCTAATGATTGCTCGCAGCTGGTCCCGCTTTATTCAATTTATGATTCACCAACCAGTCGATTCCTAAGCCTTTATAAATACCCTAAGTTCCATATAACAGCCATCTTCATTTTGAAGAATCCCCCCTTCCACCCCTACTCCTCCTCCTTTCCTAGATGGGTGGCACGGTGGCCCAGTGGTTAGCACTGTTGCCTCACAGCAAGAACGTCAATGGTTCCAGTCCTTACCAAGCCGGCTGACGTTTCTGTGCCGAGTTTAAACGTACTCCCCGTGCTCACGTGGGTTTCCCCCGGGTTCCCCGGTTTCCTCCCACCGTCCAAAAGCATGCAACTTAAGTTAATTGACTAATCCAAATCTGTGACATAGAAATGCTCCGAGTAAGTAGTTATCTCTTCATAGCAATCACTATCTGTTCATTAGCTGCTACAGCATGGGAGTTCTCGAGATCCACCTGAGCTCAAACTCCCCTCTCGCCCTGCAAATAGGAGGGAGCCCCAGGCTCGAGGATCTTATGAGCTCATGGCTCTCTCCCAGGACAGCATGCCAAACAAGCATTATAATCAATCATCAGCTAAGTGTGAACTC
>CAIGQQ010037491.1:2894531-2925165 GCA_903798035.1 Danio albolineatus | reverse complement strand
CTAGAAATAATATTATAAAGGTTTAAATTATTATTTGGAAATTCTTTTTTTTTTTTTTATTTATATATATATATGAAGAAACTCAAAAATCATGTTGTTTCCTCCCATTTTAAATAAGTAGGGTGAACAAACAGCAAACATCAGTGAGTGAATATTTGTACAGACTTAAAAAAAGATATAAATATTATTTCCAAATAATAATTTAAACCTTTATAATATTATTTCTAGCACCGTTTTTGTGTGTTTAGTAGAAACAATATGCTATCTTCATTTTAAGAAGGAGATCACTTTCATGAGGATAACCATATTTGGGTATAGTATTTAAAAAAACGTTAAAAATCACCTGGTGTGGGTGCTTATTTGGAAACATTGGTCCCCCAGACAACATACGTTCATTCACAAAGGATACAGGATCTCTGCAGCTGCTCTTCCAGCATTTACTAAACCAGCAAACCTCAGCATCTAAAAAAAAACAGCCCGTGCTGCTGTGGACAGTTTTTGATGCTCCTTTGCACCAGTTGATTTATGACGCCCACTGTGCAATATGAGCACATGATTAGTCCTGATTACACGCTTTGGGAAAGCAGTGTTAGCTATCGCATGCAATTAAACGATGCACGTTCAGTAACAGCGTGCAGTCACGTCAGGGACACATATGTGTTTAAGCGTGTAATAAAGACAATAGGGTGCTGCAATCTTGAGTGTAGAGCTGCAGTCTTCATCAGCGCGCGCCTACACACTTTACTGCGTTACTGCTGGACGCTAGCTCACGTGCGCTCCAACAATTACATCACACACACACACACACACACTTCACTAAAGTCAAGCCAAAGTAATTGCATCGACATTTAGACACAAGCAATGAATGTGCATGCAAAACGTATATAGAATGACCAATGAGCACTGATAACAGTAGGCCTATTGGTTATTTACATATCTCGAGGCCAATGCCGCACACAAATACAGATGTAATAAATTAGCAAACATAAATAAATAAACAAACAAATAAATAAATATTATCTAACGAATGTTTAAAAAGAGAAATGTTGAAGCTCTAATAATGCAGACCACAAGTTTAATCTGATCTGCTTTTGCATGCAAGATAATCACCAGCCTATAATATTTATTTATTATTTTTAAGCCATATCAGCAGCACTGACCATACTATAAATACATAAATTATAACAATTTTAATTTATTAACTATAATAATAATAATAATAATAATAGTTTGTATTAATATTATTATTACTATTATTATTATGATTAATATAAATATCATTATTAAATACATAATAAATGATAATAATAATAATAATAATAAATATTCAGTACATAATTTACTAACAAGTTTATTGATAAACATCATACAGATGACAACGATACTACTAAAATCTCTTTTCTTAATAAAACATAAAATAAATAAATAAATAAATAAATAAATAAATAAATAAACAAACATGTTAAGAATCTCTCCTTGGCTCTCTGTTGGAAACGCGGTGTTTTAAAGTCTCTGTATAATATAAAAGACCTCGCCTTACCGTCAAAAGCCTGCGCGTTGTGTAATAAAAGTAGGAATATTGCTAAAGATGAGAGTTTAGCGCTCCGCATCCCTGTGCACGAGCATCCTCTCCTCCAGTCTCCGGAGCGCAGGACGCTGCTGCTCAGTCTGCGCAAATCTCTCCAGATCCCCGCGACGCGAACAGCCATTTGGGTTTGCAGAGGAGGTGGCCCGGTGTCGGTAGTGGACCAGACATCTGCTCAGATCCGCGAGTCAGTGGGACGTGCGGTGGTCACGCCGCTCCAAGTGCCAGAAGAGAGCCGCATTCGTGGAAATGCCCATATAGTCCACCATCACTGCGACAAGGAGGACGCGAGAGGGCTCTGCATTTTTTAGGGGGGACTGGTTTATCTAAAGCTCGCAGTCCTCCTTAACGCCCATAATGAGAGCAGATGATAGAAGAGATGCATGTAATTCTTTGTCTGTCTTATAAAAAAAAGTGTTCCCCGCATGCGAGCGAGATGTAGTTTTGTGACATGTGCAAGCTCTAGTGGACAACGGAGAGTATTACCGGGTAAGAAGTCACTTAGGTAGGAAACTAAAGGGATAGTTCACCCAAAACCGAAAATTCAGTCATCGTTTACTGATCCATTGTTTGTTTCAAACCTTTATGAATTGATTTATTCTGTTGAACACAAAAGAAGATATTTTGAAAAATGTTTGAAACCTGGAACTGCTGACTTCCATATAACAATGTAAAATACATTATCGTTTATCCTAAACTGAAAATTCAGTCATCATTTACTGACACTTTACTTGTTTCAAACCTTTATGGGATTATTTCTTTTGTTGAACAAAAAGGAAGATAATTTGAAAAATGTTGGAAAACTAACCGTTGACTTCCATAGTATACTGTAAAAAAAAAAATGCTGGGTTCCACACAGTAGATTTGTGTTGGGACAACAAAGTAAATAAGTTAAATTATTAGTTTTTACAAATTTAAGTGGATTGAAGATAAAACCATGAAGTTGTACCCCCAAAAACTCAAGAATTGTGTTGTTGCAACTCGTTTTAAATAAATAAATTAAATTAAATTAATTTCATTTTTTAAGTGTATTTGTTTTTCTTACTAAACTAAAAAAAAGTGCTTGTTCAAATTACTTAATTTAACTTGATCAACACAATTCTTGAGATTTATTTGGAAAAGCTTCACTGTTTTATGTTCAATCTACTTCAATTCGTTAACTTAATCGATTTGTGTTGGGACAACATGAAGGAATTGTGTGAAACCCTGCATTTGTTTTCTACATTATACTGTATAGAAGGGTTTTCAATCTCGGTCCTGGAGGTCCGGTGTCCTGCAGATTTTAGCTCCAACACTAATCAAATACACCTGGGGTTTATTAACCGTAGACAGACTGCCCGCCTTCCAAATCATTCATTTTCTTTTCGGCTTAGTCCTTTATTATCTGGGGTCGCCACAGCAGAAAGAACCACCAACTTATCCAGCATTTGTTTCACGCAGCAGATGGCCTTCCAGCTGCAACCCATCTCTGGGAAACATCCATACACACTCATACACTACGGACAATTTTGGCCAACCCAATTCACCTATACCACGTCTTTGGAGTTGTGGGGGAAACCGGAGCACCCGGAGGAAACCCACGCAACCACGGGGAGAACATGCAAACTCCACACAGAAATGCCAACTGACCCAGTCGAGGCTCGAACCAGTGACCTGCTTGCTGTGAGGCGAACGTGCTACTCACTACGCCACCGTGGCACCCGCCTTCCAAATTTATATATGGAAATATATATAAATGAATTGATAGAGGAACCCAGGTGAGAAGTGAGGAGGTGTTCTGTGGTTGGTTGAGTTGTTGGCTAAAGGCAGATGATGGTCTGAGCAGAAGTAAAGGTGGATAGAGAGTGTCCCAGAGACACGACTTACCTGGAAGACGGAGTGTCCTTAAAAAGAAAGGCAATCGAGGTTGTTTTAATCTGAGCAGAACTGCACTCATCTGCACAAAGTTACACCTAATCAAGCTCTTACTTGCAGAAACATCCATGCAGGTGTGTTGAGGAAAGTTGGAGCTAAAACCTGCAAGACACCGGAGCTCCAGGACCGAGTTTGAGAACCCGTTATATATTGAAGTCAGTGGTTTTGGGCTCTCTTTAAAATATCTTCTGTGTTCAACAGAAGAAAGAAAATCATACAAGGTTTGCAAACACCCGTGGAAGAGTACACAGCGAGGAATGTTTAATTTCTGCCCTGTAAAAAACACTGGTTGCCTAAAATTTAAGCTGAATGAAATTAACCTCATGAGTCCATTGAACTTATGGCTTAAAACTGCTTGCATAACTTATACAATTAAGTTAGAAAATTATTAACTTAGTTTGATAAGTTACAATGACCTAAAAACATATGCTGTCAAGACTAATTGCACATAATTTTTATCAGTGTGGGTGAACGATCTCTTATAATGAATTACTAATTATATTGTTAAAATAGTTTTTAAATGACTTTCTATTTACTATGCCTGAAAAATAATCAAATTATTCAATACAGGATGTGATTACTTGACTCAGCAACTTAAAATCTTAAACACAAAAAAATAACAAATAATCCATTAATTCTTTAAATGAGTGAATAATGGCCTTTTGTATTTTCTAAAATGTCATACTAGCATTTTAGATAGGGTTGTGCAATTAATTACAATCGCAAAATAAGCACATGCAATTTCTAAATCGCATAAGGCTATTTATTTAGATTTATGTTTACGTTCTAGTGCGCATGATTTTAATATGTTAACCAATCAGAGCTGACGCAGCACACCGGGCAATTACAGCTAAGCTGAGCCGCAAAACGATGTTAACCAATCAGAGCTCACTCTGCGCTCGACAAAGTTGAGCGGGAGAACCGAATAGGTGCTTTTGATTTAGGTTAGTTTTTATTTATTGTTCTGACTGGAATTGAGGTTAGTTCATCTTTATTCTTTCATTTTGTCTGTTTTTAAGATTTTTTTAACAGTTTTGTTTATCAAGCAGTCAGTACTACAGTGTACAGTATGTGTTTAACTAGAGTTGAGGTTAGTTAATCATCATTTATTTTATGTTGTCTGTTTTAAAGGCAATTTTACTAGTTTTATTTATTAAACTTAATACTATGTTATTCCATTGTGAAATGTTTTGTTATGCACTTTTTGTGCACTGAATACATTTAGAATGCATGTATGTAGCTTGTTTGAAAAAGCAAAACCAGTTGCCAAAATCGCAAATAAAATCTGCAATGATTATTTTGTCCATATTGCACAGCCCTAATTTTAATAACAAACAACTTCAGCGAATACAGAATAATAATAAAGCAAAACAATATATTAAACATCGTATGCATGAAACATTTCAACACCTTGCACCATATATTATAAATCAGTCTTTGACTATTTTTCTTAATTCATACGCTCATACGTTTCTTAAGCATGTGCACTTGTTTAAATATAGAAACCTTCTGTGGAATAAAACACAATAATTCTTCAGAGTATGTTTGTATATACTGTGAAAATTGATTGTTGACTTAAAATGCAAGTAAACCATTGCTTTTGAAGTGATAAGCTGACTACAGTTAAAAGTAAAAAAATAAAATTATTGCCTAAAATTATGAAGTAAATGAACTGTCCATAATTGTTTTCAAATTAAATCAGCTTAGTTCCAGGTTACATCCTGGTTACTCTTCTTTCTTTTTTTTTTTCTAAACTCAAGTCAACTTGGCAAGTACATCATACTGTAACTGCAACTACATAAAAATGAACAGTAATCGCTTATCCTTAATGTGATTACAGAACATACAGTACAGTATATAGGCATGGGTTGATAACAGTTTTCAAGGTATACCACAGTTTGGAAAAGTCAAGGTTTTAAAACCGCCAACATTTTCTGTAATACCGTTTCTAAAGTATGTGTAAGATTTTTTTTATTAATGTTGTTGTTGTTGTTGTTTAGGATAAAATAATAAATAGCAAAAACGTTCAAAATTCCACCCAGTTCAGAACAAGCAATCGCTGAATGAAACACTTATTTTTTTCTATTTTAATTAAGCAATAGCCTAGAGCTGTACTTAATTGTCCCTACTAAAACAAAATTAACTCCATAGTTTTGCAAGAAAAAACAAAATACAAATCTCTGACAGTTACATTCCTCCATCATCAAATGGAGCTCAAACACACAAAGACCTGTTTTACAGCACAATTTTCCGGAAATTCTGTATGTGTAAAAGGTGGCCATGCAACACAGGCTCATTGGGAAAAAGTGCAAATATGACAAATATGTGCCCGCTGGTACAAATGGCTGCATTTTCTGTGTAAAACGAAAACGCGAAATTGCACGTATGAGAAAAAGTGACCCTGTAACGTATTTGAGATTGTCAAAAAATGTACACGATGCCCTCTAATGAATATTGCAGGAAAACGTAGTCCAGGGTACAAATTTGTCGGTTCTCAAATACACATTTCCAATGAGCCTAGGTTGCAAGTCTATGACTCACATTTGTCTGAAAAAAGGTATATATTATATGTTGCCAGTCACTCCAAAATATCATAACTAAACGCTGCTTTTACCCCTGAAAAGAAACATTTCACTTTTGGAAATGAGAATCTGGGTTATGAAGCTAGTTTACCACTAATGTTGTGGATTTAATTCTGCACTGCTATATGCCAAAGTAGAGTGTGAAATCATGTGGCGTTACAACAGTATTTATGTTGCATGGCAACAGACATCCCATTGTACATGCCTCATATTCACATGCTTTGAACTAATAATGAAGATGGTGTACTGTGTAAACGAGTGTTGGGTAAAGTTACTTTAAAAAGTAAGATAAAGTAAATTAAATTAGTTAATTGGGTATATGTTAAGGAAAGTACCGTAAACAAGTGCTGTTTTTGCAATTAAGCATAGGCTGAACATACACATTATTTTTTCACCAGTGATAGGTTGCAGCTGGAATGGCATCTGCTTCGTAAAACATATGCTGGGTAAGTTGGTGGTTCATTCCGCTGTGTCAACTCCTAATTAATAAAGGGACTAAGCGGTAAAGAAAATGAATATATATATACAGTGCATGCGGAAAGTATTAATATCGCTTTAGTTTTTCCACATTTTTTTTTTATGTTACAGTCTTATTCCAAAATGGATTAAATTCATTTATTTTTTCAAAATTCTACACACAATACCCCATAATGATAGTGTGAAAAAAGATTTCTTTCAATTGTTGCAAATTTATATAACCTCCGAAAAATCACATGTACATGAGTGTTCGCAGCCTTTGCTCAATACTTTGCTGATACACCTTTGGCAGCAGTTACAGCCTCAAGTTTTTTTGGATATGATGCCACAAGCTTGGAACACCTGTCTTTGGGAATTTTTGCCCATTCCTCTTTGCATTACCTCTCAGTTAAGATGATAAGCTACGGTGTACAGCCATTTTCAGATCTCTCCAGAGATGTTCAATAGGATTTAAGTCTGGGTTCTGGCTTGGCCACTCAAGGACATTCATAGAGTTGTCGTAAAGCCACTCCATTGATATTTTTGGCGGTGTGCTTTGGGTCATTGTCCTGCTGGAAGATTAACTGTCACCCCAGCCCTCTGAAGCAAGTTTTCATTCAGGATGTCTCTGTACATTGCTGCATTCATTTTTCCCTCTATCCTGACTAGTCTTCTAGTTCCTGCTGCTGAAAAACATCCCACAGCTGATGCAATATATGATGCTTCACTGTAGGGATGGTATTAGGCTGATGATGAGCGGTGCCTGGTTTTCTCCAAACGTAACGCCTGGCATTCACTCCAAAGAGTTCAATTTTAGTCTTATCAGACCAGAGAATTATGTTTTGTATGGTCTGAGAGTCCTTCAGATGCCTTTTGGGATTTTGGAATAAGGCTGTAACAAAAAAATAAATAAATAAAAGTGGAAAAACTGAGGCGCCACGGTGGTGTAGTGAGTAGTACGTTCGCCTCACAGCAAGAAGGTCGCTGGTTCGATCCCCGGCTGGGCCAGTTGGCATTTCTGTGTGGAGTTTGCATGTTCTCCCCGTGGTTGCGTGGGTTTCCTCCGGGTGCTCCGGTTTCCCCCACAGTCCAAAGACATGCGGTACAGGTGAATTGGGTAAGCTAAATTGTCCATAGTCTATGTGTGTGAATGAGAATGTATGGATGTGTTTCCCAGAGATGGGTTGTGGCTGGAAGGGCATCCGCTGCGTAGAACAAATGCTGGATAAGTTGGCGGTTCATTCCGCTGTGGCGACCCCGGATTAATGAAGGGACTGAGCCGAAAAGAAAATGAATGAATGAATGAATGAATGGAAAAACTGAAGTGCTATGAATACTTTCTGAATGCACTGTATGAATGCTAAAGTTTTAAACAAAAGTGAAACTATCATAACTCCGTTATGATTACAAATGCAAGCGCGGCCCTTCAGAGCTTGTTTTTTAATATTATTTCATTTATTTGACATGGACACTCACACTGGACAACCAAAGCATTTGTTTAAGTGTTTTAGCAGACTTGCTAATTATTTCAATCACTATCATTTATGGCTAATGATATCAGAATTTACCAGTATTTTGGAATGGATGTGTAACTAGTCATCCTTGAAGAACATCCTTGCCTGTGTGAACAGCACTTATTTGATCTTACCGGTAAAGTGGTTCCAGAAATTTCCTGGATATTTACTGATATCACTTTGTGAAAGGAGCTATTGTCAGTTTGTTTTTTGCCCAACCTGCTACCTTACAGGAAAATAAAGAAAATTTGATGAATAAATGATTCTGTGACTCTAAAAAACAACAACTTGCAGTTACTTACAACATGACATACAAAAAGTATGTTAATAACCCAATACAATCCCTTATAACCCCCTTATTACATATATCTAGTAAGTCAACACAAATATTAAAGAAAACTTCATTTAGGTTTCCTGAAAGTAAACTTAGAAAGCTTCGCAACAAGAATGTAGTTTTTTCCTTATTTTCCTTTATTTTCTTTTGTATTCAAAGTGAATCTTGACAACAAAACACCATGGATTCTTATTCACTCACCAAAAGTCACCTGGAAATTCTGTTTAATGTGACAAAGTAGAGAAGGCTTGGTCACATCTTTATTCACTGAGAACTAGAGAGGAAACATCAATTACACTCTGTAAAGACATGATATCCAAAGGGTTACATTTCCCCAGTCCTCATACTGTTAAATATTGCACAGTGCAAGTGCTACGTGACAAACTAGTGTAGCATCATATCAAATAAGCAAAGGAAACGAAACGCTGAACGAAAAGCCACAAGTCTAAGAATACCAAAACCGTGAATAACAATTGAATCCGATCAACTCTTAATTAATTAAACGAGTAATTAAAACATGAAATCCATAACTTGCAGTGTGAAGTAACTTTCGTCAGATGATAAAATACAATAGAAACCTGTGTATACACAATTCAAATCGCAGCCAATTTCAGGTTGCATGGTATATAACTCAGATAAAACAAATACAGCATCATACCGAGAACGATAATTGCTCCAAAAATCAAATAAAAGCATTTAATGTCATTAATACGGTGGCATTTATGTTTATTGAATGCTGTTAATAGAAAAGGAGTTAAACAGAAATCATATCCATTTGAATTCGTTTAAATATGAACATACAGTAAATATTGAAGGTGTTGAGTACAGTCTTTTATACTGACAGGCTAAATGCTGGTGAATGCCATTTCGCAGGGATCAAAACATTACATTCTTATAAATTGCGATTACACATCAAGGCGTTTAATCGTTAAAATCAGCTAGTTAAGAGTAACTAGATCTATAGTCTCAATATAACCTACAATTTGACTCTATACGTTTTTGATCCCTGGAATGGAGAGAGTTATACTGTTTGTTCTTTCTTATATTTGGTCTGGTCAGTGGGTGAGCTGAATACTTGTATTTGCAAAGTGAATGCGTCGTTACCAATGTTTCACTCAAGGCACACACAGTGTTGCTTGCACTGTTCAAGAACAGAAAAATAACAATAACAGCACATGACCAAACACAACATATCAGCTGACATCAGTGATCATTTGTTAAAAACATGTTCTCAATTTTCAAATGGTAAACATTAATAAAACCACGCTAAATTCATTTCAATCACAACACTGTATTCGCATATCAAAACATGGCCATGTGTTTACTGCACATTAGCATTTTAATAAGTGCTCAGTGGCATGAGGTTATGGGGTTGATCAACGTAAATCTAATGGCGATTCGTAATGTTTTGATTTAGCGACTAATTCGAACTAATTTGTACGATCTCACTCGTATATTTTAGTATGACTGCCCGATGAGGTGTAGAGTTAGAGGTGGGGGCTGGGGGCACACCATTTTTTAAAAATTGTACATTTTAAACAAATGAAATCATATAGATATTTACATATGCTACTGTTGTCTATTGGAAGGAATGCGTCAATAGAACCGCCATTTTAGTACAGGGGAGTGCTTCTTTGAAATTAATGTGGGACCAAGGTGCAGTAGAGGTTTTCCGGGGGGTCAGTATGCAAATATTTTTTTTATATTATGAAAATTATAATTTCACATCACATTTCTTTATCGATGGATAAGTGACCACATGGGCATTGCCGACAAAGAGCGTGTGTTGGTATGCATGGAAAGGTATTATCCACCCATCCTGTTAAATTTGATCTAATCTCTGTCCTGAAACACACCTCCTTCTCCTGCTTTCACTTCTAACTCTAACGTAGAGAATGATTTGTTTGTGAATGAATCTCGGTTATGAATGACTCGACAGTATATATCCCTGTGTCTCAATGTGCATATTCACCTTTCTGATCTAAATGCTACATAACATTTGTAATATTCAATCATTTAGGGTGGAAAGTATGCACACTGAGGTGCGGGCACTGTTGTGTTCAGGCACCCTTTTAAAACTAGCCGTTACTTCATTTGGCCAACAATAATGCAAGTTTCTGGCACCAGCGTCATGTTGTCATGTTTCATTTACATTGTTTGCTAATTTATTCAACAAAACTAGCATAAGCCTTGAATTTAGTGCACGTTGGTGACTACTTTTCCTTATGGTCAGTGCAGTATGGGACTGTATTATAATCAATAACGTTACTTATTTAGCACAAAAGTTTATAACATTCAAAAATGTAAAAAAATGAAATCTTACCTATGAAATGTTAAGCATTTATGCTTTGTTTTCTTTGTTTGCTCGTTACTACATCCGTACACAGAGCAAAAGTCTAGCATCTTCACATTGGCTTTAGTCTCGACTAGAGCAGTTGAATGACTTTTGTCCAGGGAGCCCTGTACAAATGTGGCGGCGTTATTGACGCATACAATTTTTAGTGTATATATCTATAAAATCATAAAAATTTGTACGAATTAGCCATTATTTCGGACAATGCGTAACAGTTACATTTCGTCATGAGATCGGGCTGGATTGTTTATATTAACCAAAACAAAAGGATCTGACAAAAACACTAAAGTTTGTATTTCTGCAAACAACTTGTAAATCGAATGAAGTTAAATCAATCCTGCAAGCTATTATAAGTCATAAACATAGATAAACAATTAAACATACAGAAAAAACAAAATTAAGTTACACAAATACATCCATTAATATGCAGTGATGAGCCAGAACGGTAATGAAGATACAATACTGATTTGAAAAAGAAAAAAATTCTAAATGTCCAATATCAGCAATACAGTAGTTACAATGACACTCCAAACATTGAAGCAAAAAATTTACTCAAAATCAAAATCCACTTCTAGTTTAGGCAATCAGAGAGACCCATACAAATAAACATATGCAGATATGAACTAGTCTAATCTAATTTCACAGCTATCCGAAGTGGCAATCAATATATAGCAGCTTGTCTATGATACATTCAAGATAGATGATACGACTTATTACTTGTTCAAAAAGCTAAACGAAACCTCAGCCATTTTTTAAATACAATTTTTGAAATTTACCCTTTAACTAGAATTACTACAGTATACGTGAGGTCTATGCAGAGAGAGTAGCTACCTTGCTCAGAGAAATGGCTCTGTTCCAAATTCTAGTGAGCTGCCTTGCCATCTACTGCCTCCATACGCAGACAATATAAAACGAATCACATAAGCAGTAATTCACAAAAGTCATTGTGAAACTGATTACAAATGTGTTTGATATTAGCATGTTGCTAAGCTAACAGCTCGTACTCCTGTAAGAACGAAAAAAATTGATCACAGGAATACTGGATACTTTAACAACTTCTGCAGTACTGTAAATCTGTCCGCCATCTTGATTTTCCCCAATGCACTCTTTATTGAGGCAGAACTTAGGCTTTTCATCAAAACCATGAAAAATGGGAAACTGATTCCATGCCTGCTGTCTGACTTGACAAATTAATGTCTGGGAACAAGAGACCATCCCAGATGACTGGAACATAGGCCTCATTGTGAAACTCCCAGAGAAGGGAGATCTCTAGAGCGCTGACAACTGAATCTCAGTTGGATGGATCTCAGTTGTTCTACACAGAATTGACAAAACAACTGGCCTGAAACTCAGACAAGAATAAGCTGAATTTAGAAGGAAAATGGTGTACAGAACTTCTTACACTGGAAAACATCTCTGTGCTCATACAGCAAACTGTTCTACACATCGACTTTACTCTAGACTTCGAGACAGAATACTCCCGTCACCAAATGGAAGAGCATTCTATCCTATGTAATTCCAATAAAATTAACTTTTCTTCAAGACGTTTCACATTCTTCAAGAGGTTCAAAGGTGGCATCAATGTAGACCACTGGCCCTCCAATCCTGCTCCAACTAGCTCAGGCATGTCCAAACTCGGTCCTGGAGGGCCGGTGTCCTGTAGATTTTAGCTCCAACTTGCCTCAACACACCTGCAAGGATGTTTCTAGACAGCCTAGTAAAAGCTTGATTAGTTAGCTCAGGTGTGTCTGATTGGGGTTGGAACTAAACTTTGCAGGACACTGGCCCTCCAGGACCGAGATTGGACATCCCTGAACTAGCTCCAACACACTTGCCTACAATTTCCTACTGAGCCAAAAGACATTAATTAGTAGGTTCAGGTGTGTTCAATTAAGGGTAGGAGCTAACCACAATAGACTTCCAGGAACATGTTTGGGCAACCCTGTTGTAGACAGACACATGTGGATCCATCAAGTGGAACATGTGGGAAAGTAACAGCTAACAAACACAGAGGTCCACAATGGACCTCCTTTTGCCACAGCTTGAAATCCTTGATTTTGCCAATGCTCTTGCTGTAAGAGATCTTACTTGTAGTCAGATTTGAAACTTTCCCAAGAATGAAGGGCTAAATAGTTAAATAAATCTAAATGCAAAAACCAACAACTCATCCAAAAACATAGTTATGTGTAAGCAATGTCAATGCATCACACAAAGACAAGCAAGAACAAGCTAGGCTTGGACATGCTAGAGGGGAATTTATATAGCACTTTTCTGTGCACCCAATGTGCTTTAGACCAGTGTGCATGATCCATCAGGATGACACTACAGCAGGCATTCTGTGCCACACCACAAACCACACACTAGCTTATTGGTGGAAAGGAGACAAAGTGAGGAAGCCAATTATATGATACGGGAATAGTTAGAAGGCCATGATGGACAGAGGGCAGTGGGCAAATTTGGCCACGATGCCGGGGACACACTTAGTAGGGTACTCCTTTCAAAGGACATCCTGGGATTTTTAATCAGCAATTCTCATTCAAAGACCAGTGCTCACTGACATTACAGAGTACACTGGGACAGTAAAACCCACACAGAACACAGGGCAAGCGTTCCCTGCTGGTAATACTAGTGCCTCTTCCATCAGGAACCTAGTTTTCAGCAATCGCATGGTCTCCCATCCAGGTTCTAACAAGGCACAAATCTGCTTAGCTTCAGTGGGTTCCATGAGAGAACTATCTGGTGGATTTTCTAGCCAGATTAATGATAGTCTGGAAATCTAGCCAATACAGCAAAACCACAAAGCTTTGTCTGTACAACAGCTTTATCAAACAGTGTTGCCACAGCCTCCAGAATGATGCAGAGGATTGAAATTAATAAGATCAGTGCCAGAGTAGAAACCATGCCAGACAATGAATTCCTCATATGTATATGTTATATATTCTGGTCTATGAAAATAACACAATAGCGAACAGTGCAGGAGAACAGAGTTGAAGCATATTCGCAGAGTTCCAATGCTGTGGCATCTGATGTCTTGGACATTATCTCAGAAAGGACCAGCACCAAACTATAAAGACTGCCCTGAGTTGGACATAACCTAGCAGAAGAAAACTATTTGGAGTTCTAAATTCACCTAACCTGCATGTCTTTGGGCTGCGGGAGGAAACTGGAGTATCCAGAGTAAACCCATGTTGACAAGGACAACATGCAAACTATGCAAAGACAGACCTGACATTGCTGGGGCTCCAACAGGGACTTTTTGCTGTAATACACAGTAATGACAGAACTGAAGGTGTTACAGCATGAACCAATAAACCACGGTGGAAGCAAACTCCCGATGCCTAACGCGTCACAAGAGACAAAGGCCCTGTTTACACTGTCAGGTCTTGATGCCCAGTTCCGATTTGTTGCTTATATCTGATTTGTTTGCCTGTCCGTTTACACATTCTTTTAATTGCGACCCTTATCCGATTCATACGTTTACACTTGGAATATAATTTACAATGTCACACATGCGTAACGGCAGGTTCTAGCATCTGCACCACACTAACCACGATGGAAGAAACTGTCTTGCTTTTAGCTCTGTTTACGACGTCGGCATCTCCACACATGCTCTTCCCTCTACATTATGAAATCGTGGAGAAGAACCTTATTGTCACAAGTTTAATGACGTACAAAACGGAACACCTCAATAAATCCGATCAGCCTGTTTACATGACAGTCGCATTGTCACACATCTGATCTGATTTATTTCCACATATGAAGGAGGCCTGAATCCGATGTCTGAATATCCGAATGCGAGCATTTTTTCGTGTTCACAAGGTCAAAGAACAGATCCAATCTGTCTCACATATGAGCAAAAAAATAAATAAAATAAAAAAATCGCAATTGGGTAACATTTAACTGGCAGTGTAAACAGAGCCAAAGAGACGTAACCTTTAGAATATGTAGCCAAAATGATTACCAACATTTTTGTGACCGATAAGATTTCGTTTACGTACTTCTAATGCCACATACATGACTGATCATTGTGGACTATCAAGGCTAAAACATGATTTTTCCATTTAAAGTATCTCAGACAGCATTTTCATTGAGAATAACAATGATTGACTGAAATATTGTCTGCTTAGACAGATCACTAGGTATGGAACAGAGCCTTTAAAATTACAGTCTTTGGTGGTACACAAGCAACTTCATTAAGAGGCAAAAACACACAAACCAAGCAGAACAAACCAAAAACAAAAAGCACTCTATATGAGACACACACTATATTTTAATTTCTCCCTGACGGAATGTATAAAATGCAATTGACACCAACAAGCTTTCAACATATGATATAATGGTATAATTAAGAAAGAACTCGATTCACACATGCATAAATGAGGATTGCACACCTTAAACACACCGTGTCAAGCTTCAGCACTAAATAAACTAGCTCTATTATATATACTCATGTGTCTATACATCAAATACTGCATGGTCTGCTCAGGCTAAGATGAATCCATGACCCTGAATCAAAGACCGATATTTGCATTTGTGTCTTCATCTAGTCGAAGCCATGCCCACCACACAAAACAACAAACACACACAAACCCAAAGAACTAAATACACAAAAGGAAATAACAAACGTCTAACTATATAGATTGTATTGCAGTTTTACTAAACAGTACAAATACTGTTAGCTTTGTAGATTTTTCTGAATAGAAATTCAAACTATTCTCTACATATCCAGATACGAGATAACAACAACAAAAGAAGAATGAAAATAACAAAACCAACAGCAAGCATTTGCAGCAGCAAAAGCATGCCGTCTTCCAAAGAAATAACGTTAAGTAACTCACTACATCTCAGATATACATTGGATCCAAAAATAAGCACTGCTCTTTGTGCAATGCAGTACATTGATGCCTATCTATGCATGAAATAATACACCAGTGTGTATATACAGAATACATATACACACGCACGCACACGCAAAAAAAAAAAAAAAAAAACTAAACAAAAAAAACTAAAACTAAAACGCACGGACTGATTTGAATTGCAAGTGCTGCAGTCCAGGACACGTACGCACATAAACACATTATATATACACACACAGAGAAAGATAGTGTAGTAGAACACGAACAACTGCCGATATATAAGGCACTATGGCTGGGGACAACAATGCAGCGAGCCTGTCGACACGTAAAGAGCCCCTATAGGTTTCTCTCTGATCAACATCATGCAACACATGCAGCATGTGACAAACAACTCCATTAGGAGACTCCATTCCAAACAACACCAAAGACGAAGAGAATAGTACAAATACTTGGAACGCATGAAAACACAGACACGTTTCATCGGTTGTGAACACCATACTGGGCTGTCTTTACAAACAAATATGTGTTGTATACAAGATAAAGGCAATGTATAAAAATAAGTTGACCATCACATGATTTTGGACACCGTCCATTGTTGATGTTTGAGCAGTGCTCAAATCTAGAGATCTGAAAATCCGATAAGGTGATGTATCAAATGTGCAAAACAGTTTTTTTTTTCTTATTTATCCAATTCGCTTGATTCTCAATCGTGCACTTTCTTTGTCTACTTGCAAAAGACTTTCCGAACATTTCCTTTTTAAAGCTCATATTAATTGCACTCAAGTCTGCATGATCCGGAGAAACCGCTTTTCTTTCTTGCGCCATGGCTTTGGGTCTGAGAACCAGGTGGTTTGTGGTTTCTGCAGAGAGCATGGCGTTTCGTCCATGTTGACGGCCCTCCAGAGGCTTGTGGAGCGAGTCTCAGACATATGGGTATTGGTTTAGTTTGGTGGGGCTTAGAGGGAAGCCTGCATATGCGGGTGATGCAATGAAGGAGTGTGGGGGGAAAAGGGGTTTGAACTGGCCTTGAGGGTGGATGGTGGGCGAGGGTAAGAGACGATTGAGCCCCACGGTGACCTGGTGCACAAGATGACCCGCGGGATGGGAGAGGCCATACGCCGGCTGAAAAACATGATTTCGTGTAGCCCCAGGTGAAGCCAAGAGGTGGGCCATAGGGGCATTTGTCACCAGGGGGCCTGATGGAGGGTAGGACAGTAAAGCTGGCTGGGTGTGAGGGTGGACGCCCAGGTGTGATTGAGGGGGGTGAGTTGTGTGAGTGGGACTACCATGAGGCAGGGTGAAAGTGTGGCCGTGTACGGTGGGTGGGATGAACGCCTGGGGTCGCCGGTGACTGTAGTTCCCATTCCACTCCTGGTGGGATGAGCCATAATGCTGGACCTAAAGTACAAACCAGTTTGGGTCAGTTTAGTCCATTTCATAATCAATTCAAATGAATAAAACTTGAGGAGACAACACAAATAAGACCAATATCATCACCAATATCAGACCAATAATCAGCCAAGAGTTTCCCCCTTGTTTTGTTTTTATAGCCAAAAACCAATAAATGGTACACCATATTTAGTTTTAAAGGAGTCATGGTTTGAGAAATACATGTTTTATTGAACTGTTGTTATATAATAAGGCTTATGATATATATGAAAGCTTAAAAAGATGTCTAAATGTCATTAATGATTTATTGCTAAATACTGGCTAAATCATTGTTGAACTTGATCATCCTGGCAACAGGACAATAAGTAAACAGAAGTACAAAAATATTGTTAAGACATGTTCGATTTAAGTAGCATGTTTATACAACCTTAAGGAGGAACCCTGCATCAGGAACAAGTGATCTATTTTAATAGTCTTGTACACAAACCTTAAGAGACATTAATATATATATAAAAAACAATTTGTGTGATTAGTGTGATTAGTCGTGACTGGTTCCTAGCACGTGTTCACTCTGGTTTGATAAAAATGTTCTACGTGCCACATGATGCTGCTAAATTTAAATCTGTTTTCCCATGATGGCTTGTGCTCCTTCAGTAAAAAAATGCATGCCACTTGTCATAAATCATAATTTATCACTGTTTTCAAACAAATAACCATTATTTTAGGTTTCAGACATTTAAATACACATAAGTACTAGCAAAACTTAATATTTATAGATTTTAAAATATAGGCTGATGTCTATGGAGATGGCAGTTATTATTATTTTTAAACATAATGGGATGATGCGCTTTATTCACATAAGATTCAAACCAGATAGGGGTTACTAGAACATTTATACTATTAATCTCACAATGAAACAGCCACTGACTGCCATGTATTTTGGGAGAAGTTGACGAATTAACAAGTTGTAAATCCAGCAGCTCTAATCTCTCAACTGCAGAGTTGGCTAACATGGCAGTATTCATGTTACAATTCATAGATCAAATAATATGAACGGTTAAGCTGTGTAAATGGTGTAATACGTGTTCTCAAACATATTTAAGAATTGGGACATCAGATATTTTACTATTTAATAAGAATACATGTCAATATTTGCAGAAAAGAGAAATAAGAAATGTTATATATACACATGAATTATTGGGCTGCGGGGTATGACATCATAAATAACACGTTTCCGTGGAAACTTTAAAGTGGCGTGGTCTAAATAACAGTCAAATTAAAAACTGCTGCAGGGGGATTAGTGGGAGTAATTCAAACTTATTTGTGAAAGGGCTAAAATAGAAATCCTTTTATAAAGTGTAAAGTATATATTTCCCCTTGTAGATTATGCTTAAAAGCAAAAGGTTAAAAAAAGAAAATGGTCCAAACCTGTCCAAAGAGCTGCTGATGAGGGGGCTGCAGAGGCGGGAAAGCCGGTGTGGTCTTCTGTTGTCGATTCACCAGTAACGTTGAGTAGGGCAACTGTCTGTTGGAACCACTGCGCCCTTTAGGTGGGCATGATGGTTCTATTACTGCAAAAGAAGACAGAGCAGACAAACTTAGCCATCACTCCTTAAAGGGGACACTTTAAGGGGTTTGTTTGTTTATGTTTTAATGCCATATCAGCAGCATATTCATGGCAAAACATATCCTAAACATACAATATACAACAATCATATTAGTTTCTTAACATCTATTGTACAAAAAAAAAAAGATATAAATAACAACATTGAAAAGTTTTAGTTAGTCAATCTTTTAGTTTGATTAAGAATAAATATTCTAAAATTGCTCCAAAAGCTTTTCAAACATTTCCCTTAAAATATCTCCCGAATAAAAATGTTTCCTAATACCATTTAAAAATATTACATTTATTAAAATTTGTTTTATTGTCAAAATATTCTTACACAAGTCACAAATAGGTTTTTCTTCCTCTTTCAATAAATATGCATGTGTAAGTCTAGTGTGTCCGATTCTACATCTCGTATGTACAACCTGATCATGTCTATTTTCAAAATGGTCATTATTTCTTTCATTTACAAATGGATTGACTTCATAAAATTTGTTATTTCTACATTCATCCCATTCCATTTGCCATTTCTCATTAATATACTGATTTAAAACGGGTTTGACATCAGACACAGGAATTTTACATTCTGTTATCTCCAACTGAAGGGCTTCCTCAGCTGCTTTATCTGCACGTTTGTTTCAAATGAATCACATAGGACCAGGTATTCAGCAGAAGATAATATCAAAGTTTTTTTTTCTTTAAAAGGGGTTTAAACACCGTTGTGTGGCAACAGTGTATGAAAATAGCCAGCAACTACTGGTAAAAACAAAGTAATTCTATTTTTTATAGTCACTCTCCATAAAACCAGTCTGCAGAAACACTTTGATTGAAATTTGTATGTCATGAGAAGGGAAAAGCCCCACCCATTAGTTACTCTTTGTCCCTCATTAGTATAAACAGCCCTGAGCGAGAAGCAGTCATCCGCCATTAGAGTTTTCACACTGTACTTGCTGAAGATAATGGCAGTGACTAAAGAACATAATAGATGTGGAGTCTGAGGGTGCACAAATAAACACTGTAGTCTCTACAGATTACTCTTTGTATTATTCTGAGCCACTCCTTTTGACATTTTCAGGTTCACAAAGATAACGTTAGCCCAAATATAATGTTATCACAAAGATAACGTGCTCGTAACTCCGCCTTCTTTTGGAAAAAAGCACAATCTCATGTGAATTTAAAATGACAGCCACCAAAACGGCACAATTTGGATTAAAGCCTAAAAAGAGCTGTTCCAAAGAGGGTTACTTTGAGCTGAAAGTTCAGGTACACACTCCAGGGACATCTGAAACTTATTTTACATCTTGTAAAAAGGGTCATAATAGGTCAACTTGGGTCATAATTGGTCAATTAATTAAAAAGCTCGCTAGCTAGCATAGCATAGCATTTTTGCTCATATTTGAGGTATTTCACTTGGAATAAACCTGGCATTTATATGGAGGTCATAGTAAAATAAATGGTCATCACGAGCAGGTAAGCAGACTTAGGGCGTACTCACACTATGCTATGCCCAGGCCCGTTTCCCAGATCGTTTGAGAAGTGTGAGTGCGCTGAATCGGGCTCAGGCACGGTACAGTTGGCCGGCCCTGGCCCGGTTGGAAGAGGTGTGCCTGAGCGCGGTTTACTTGGGCTTTGGCGCGGTAAACTTGTAGTGTGAGTGCGAAGCGTGTCTGAGCCCGAAACTGAAGAGGTGACGTGACTTTTTGGGACTGTTTCATATGGATTTATGAATCATTCTCACTGTTTAATGAACGCAAACTGTCGTAGATTATTAAAGACGCAAACCCCTCACTGCACCACAGCTGCACCTTCAGCAGACCTCCTAATTCTTGCAGCACGAGGACTTTATGATTGTTTATGAGCGTCAGTAGTGGCTGATCTGTCCGGGGGGAATATCTGACTGTGTGTCACTGCATATCAAACCACTGAAATATATATAATCATATAAAGAAATGTCCACTGTGTTGAGCGAGACGCTTCTCTTACACTGAACAGCGCATCATCGATGACGTAAGCATGCTCAGGCCCCAATGTAATGAGAGTGCGGGCCGTCGGGGGAGACGGGAGGGGGGACAAGCGTGCTTCGGTCCAGTTTAAGGGCACTGTACATAGTGTGAGTACATCCTTAGGGGCCAGTCACAGAGGTGCCTTTTTTGAATGGTTTACTTTTTTGCGCTGCTTATGCGCCCTGCACACCTTGTGTTTTAACCGCCTGCTGTACTTGGGGTTTTGCCCTTAAGCGCCATGCACACACAGTTAAAAAAAAAAAAATAAATAACTCTGAGTAGAAAAGCATGTTATGTCAGTCGCATCTGTTTCATTCTCCAATCAAATGAAAGCAGAGGCAGGGTTTCCGTTGAGGTGCCTGCAGTGTTTATGTTGTCTAAACAACAAGAAAGACTTTTGAAGATGGTGATACTTGTGGTTGCTGTTCGGAGTTATCTGGAGCTGTACGACTTGAACCTTGAATAACACAATATTATTAGATATTAAAGTTATATTAATATCAACAGCAACACTTTCGCAAAATACCCAGCTGATTTAGTCGTTGCCTAGCGACATAAAAAAAGCACACCACGCTCCTTTTTTTCTTGTCAACAAAAAGGCAGTGTTGTGTGCCTCGCGTTTTTGAAATGTAAAAGCGTGTTTAGTGTGATCGGCCCCTTAGACTACACAATGAGCTGATTTTTAAATATAAATTGAGATTTCAAATTGTCACTACAAATGAGTTGGTTGTAAAAGTTGTGATCATTTCAAACTGACTTTTGATATGACATCAATATCAAATGTAACTTGGTTCGTCAGTGATTTTGACCAACTTTGATGGACTACTTACCTGTACGCCCCACTGGATCATTCTGTACCCGCATAGGTGGCACCACCATGGTGCGGACGGGTAGTTTGGCGGAATCGGTCTCTGTAGTTCCAGCAGCTTTGCAGTTCTGGTTGTTGTCATTAATATAGGTAGCCTCCAGGAAAGGACTGTCAGCTCGACTGGAGGACACCGATGCAGGTGAACCGTCCACTGTATCACATCCACTCTCACGCTCATCATCTGACATACTGATAAACAAGACAAAACGTACTGATATAACATATATAAACCCCTCAGAAAAAAACAGAACAAGAAATATGTGTGAGAAAGACGGACCTGTTGGGTCTCTTGCAGGGGGAGGCACTAGACTGTTCTGAAGCTGATGAACTGGTGCTGAGTGTGGAATCAGGACTGCTCAGGGAACATACACGCTCCATATTCAGTGTGCTCTGACATGCCTCACACTCTGGACTCCCCTTACACCTGGAACCCAGAGTGAGCATTCTTAGTGATGAGCATTATTGCTTCACAAATATGGGTTTTGCAACATTAAGAAACATTGCAAACATTATTTTGTTAAATATTTCCTGGGATTGCTTTTGATAATGATACAGAATATGTTTTTGTGCTGGTATATTAACTGTTGATCCCAAAGTTTACATATTCATAAGCAATATTTGCCACCTTAAATGATGGATACCTTATATATGAAACTAAACCAACTATTAACGAGAGGCAAGTATTAATATCAGAGGCATTCTACCAGTTTCTTCAGTTCTAAGCAAATTACTTAGCCGGCAGCTAGCTCTCTGCAACTCTCACATGGTCGCCCACTGAAGTTAAGCAGGGCTGCGCCCATCAGTACCTGGATGGGAGACCACATGGGAAAGCTTGGTTGCTGCCGGAAGTGGTGTTAGTGAGGCCAACTGGGGGCACTCAATCTACAGCCTGTGTGGGTACTAATGCCCCAGTTTAGTTAAGGGGTCTCTATACTGCTCAGTGAGCGCCGTCTTTTGGATGAGACATTAAACCGAGGTCCCGACTCTGTGGTCGTTAAAAATCCCAGGAGGTTCTACGAAAAAGAGTAGGAGTTTAACCCGGCATCCTGGCCAGATCTATCTATTGGCCTCTGTTCATCATGGCCTCCTAACCATCCCTATATCATAATTGGCTTCATCACTCTGCTCCTCTCCACTATTCAGCTGGTGTGCAATCTGGCGCAAATTTCACTGTTGTCGCGTCATCCAGGTGGATGCTGCACACTGGTTGTGGATGAGGGTTAAGTTTTTTTTTTTTTTTTAATTAACAACTTGCATAAATTCTGTTTAATCTGTATTTGTTTGTCCTATTATGATATTTAATATATTCAGTTTTCTTTACAGTTAAATCAATTGATAACAGTTTTATCAATGGTTTAATAAAAACAAGCTTATACTAAATAAAAAGAAGTCTTGTAGTATGGTGTTCTATAAAAAAATGTTATGGTTACATTGGGTAGATATAGATATTAGATTTGATGATGGGTCACAGTTGTCTAATGTTGATGAATTTAAATATCAAGGTCTTTAAATCGATACTGAACGCCATATTGATTTCATAATTAAAAAGTCATATCAATGTTTAGGTTCTCTTTATATTTCTATAAATTGTTTTTTATTTCAAGTAAAAAAAACAATTTCTCAAATAATTTTCCCTATTATTGATTATGCTCATATTATTTATAACAATACCTCTGATATTAATTTCTTCAACTCTCTATGTAGGTTTGTTTTAAGATGTCCATATAGAACCTATCATTGCATATTATACGAATCTCTTGGTTTGCTTCAACCTAAGTTCTAAATTAACCTCAATTTTAAATTAAAATAAACCTAATTTTTTTTTTAAAAGGTGTTTATTTTAGTTTCCCTTCTTATTTAAAGCTGTATTCTGTTCCTTTTACCTCCTCATATTTTCTTCGACAAAAGCAACAGAATTACTTTTTTGTTCCAAGTATTACAACAGAAAGTGGCCGTAGGTCCTTTCAATACAAAGCTCCTTTTGACTGGAACAATTTTCCTTCTTCTTTTAGATCAATTGAGACATTTAGTCTTTTCAGGACTAGTTTATTTTCTTTTTTGGAAACAATTTGTAAATGTTACTAATATTGGTTCCATTTTAAAATGAAATGCTTAATATTTAATTGTATATAAAAGTGTACTTTTGATTATAGGTTTTTGTTTGCTTGGGTTTTAGACCAGAGATGCCCAAAGTAGGGCCCGTGGGCCAATGTTGCCCCATTGTTGCCTTTAATTTCGCCCACCATCACCTCTAAGAAGAGAGAGAGAATAATGAAAAGGGTTGGACCGAACGTCATTTCAAATTTGATGTAACATTTATTTATGTGTTTGTTTTTATGCTGAGCTACAAAAAAAGCAACTTTTAATTTAATGTTATGAATGAATGATTTTTTAATATGTAAATAATGTCACCCGACGGACGACATCGGTGGGCAAATGAAGACAAAAACTAGTGTAACTCCACTCTGTTATAAATGAGATTTTTGGTTTTTACTGTAGTAAGTTCATTATAAAATGTAAAAAAAATAAAATAAAATAATTAAAGCAATGTTTTCTAGTTATTTTTAAATATTATTAAATAAATCAGGAAATTACCTATGGCAACTATGTTTACCTTCGGCCCACTAGCTTCAATCAAGTTTAGCTTTTGGCCCTTCATAAAAAAGGTTTGGACACCCCTGCTTTATACTGTGGGAAGCGTTTCAGGTAAAGTGTGCTGCTTGTTTGTTTGTCTTGTTAGCTGTATGTATGTTATGACGTGATGTACTCTGTTTGAATTATTCACTTCTTAGGGACCCCCTCGAAAATTAGATGGTTCATCTCAAGGGGTTATCCCATTCAATAAATTCAATTCAATAATAATTTTGATCTCAACTATATGTGAACAGGCTAGATTTTCAATTTTAAAAGCTGCTTGTATCTTTTAAAAAGCTCTTAAAATGATTCAATTAGATGATCAACTCACTCTAGTGCATGTTTCTGAGTGTCCGGCCCCTCTTCATCTGTTCCACTGCTGATACTGATGACACTGCCTGCAGGGCTTGGAGAATCAGTGATAACAATGGTCTGTCTCTGCTTCTGCAACACAGTCGGGTCCTCATACTCTGGCTCCGCCTTACAGCACACAGGCTCCTCCTCTTGCACTGCCTCTGACTCCGCCTCAACCACACAATCCGCTGCCTCTTCCTCTCTGTTTTTGGCACTGTCTACCATCTTTGGGGACTGGCATGATACGTTTTGGGAGTTGGTGCTGTGCATAAAGTTGTTACATCTATGTGGGATGATAAATTAGATGAGTATAGGAAGAATGGCAAGAACATAACCAACATTGTAGGGGGAAACTCATTACAAGTAACATGAGTCACGTTATAATATTACTTTTCTAAGTAATGAGTAAGGGTGCTTTCACACCTGCCTTATTTAGTTCGGTTGAATCATACTAGAGTTCATTTATCCTCTTGGTACGGTTCGTTTGGGCAGGTGTGAATGTAGCAATCGCACTTGAGTGCACACCAAAAACAGACCAAAAAAAGAAAAAATTTGGAGAACTATTTGTTGACAGCGCTTTACCAACTATTTTAAACAGAGAGAGAGAGAAAAGCAGTACCTGATGGATCGTAGGTAATATTTCTAGAAGATTACCATGTCGCAGTTTAGTTAAATTTATTCACATCTCCTAACGTCTTTGCCGATTGCAATGCATTAAAACATTGTTTTCCAGCCGCAGTCGCCCTTCATTCTCGAACTGTATAGTTTGTCTAAAGTGATGTATACAAACTATATAGTTTACTATGACCAGGGAGGCAATCAGCCAGTGCAGTGACATTTTGTGTCTGCCGGTTTGTTTACTTGCAGGAGTTCCATTGGCCTTTTCCCGCATGTTAATTCTGACCAATCGAAAAGCAGTTTAGGAAATACGTTCAATAACATCTGGCCAATGAGTGATGTGGATTTTGTCACATGACTGCATTTTGGTTCTTTTCAACTGGTTTGGACCGAAGCAATCAGTGTGGTGTGAAAAGGACCCAAAATGGCAGAAAAATACAACAATTTATTACTTTTTGCCCTTGGTCCGGACCAAATGAACTAAACCACAGATGTGAAAGCAACCTAAAGTAACGCATTATTTTACAAAAATAAGTAATATTTTTGAAGTTGCTTTCTTGAAAATGTAACGCGACTTACGTTTAGTTTAATTAATAAGTTTTTAAAAAATAAATTGCTGATTTAAAATTAAAGTAGTCACAATGAGGTCAACAGCTCTGTTTCCATTCAAAGATGCAAATTAAATTTATGCACAAAACTGGAAAATCGCATAAAAGACATGCGAATAAAGCAGCATTTTCATCCAATGAGTCAAAGAGAACAAAATCGTCACTTCCTGATTAACTGGCGCCAAATATCAACAGTAAAGATGGAATTTGCTGCGGTAGGAGAAGCTGCATGAATCTTTTCTTCATTTAATAAATGACATCTCAGAAGATAATGCTGACAGGTAATGAAGGCGTGGTGGCGTTTGAAGCCAGTTCTGCAGGTAGTTAATAATATGATAACACTAATACTGAAATGATTAAGGCATTTTAGAATGACCAAAACAACATTTCAGACGTTTTACAGTGTGCTCAGCCAATTGGTTTGTCCATTCACACACATTTTTATCATCACGTGATCTCTTAAAACAAAACTACATGACTTTAATGCACATACTGAAATTTGTTCAGTATAAGGGTTTCCATCGTAGCTTATGCGCATCTTTTCTTTTTCGAATAAAAAGTTAATCCTACTCAGTTACGTGCATACATTTTTTAGGCGCATTCTCAAAATTTTGCATCTTGGCATTTCCATCAACCAAAATACCATATCCACAATGCACATAAAAAATAGGTGGATGGAAACAAAGCTATTGAGAGAATGTGTTCATTATTTTGAATGCATTGAAGAAAAAAAGGGGGATTGTCATAATGGACAGTGATTTTACTTAAGACAAATAGTACAAAAGTAGCAAACACATGCATGTATATCTCTGGGGTCAGGAAGTTCTCAGATAACAGCATACTAACATATACTTTTGTTTGTGTTTTTTTTTTAAGGTAAATGTAGGAGTAGGTTATACAGTGTGTTGTTAATTGCAGAGCTCCTCTATTAAAAACAAAAAAGAAAAAAAGTTCTGAAGGAGTTCAAACCTCTGTCAGGTAATAAAAACGTAACTCGAAAGTAACATTACCCATTACTTTTAGTTTTAGTTACTTTTTTGGGAACTAACTCAATATTATAATGCATTACAACACACTGATAACCAACATTGATTATATCTGAGCTTGCTGATAATAACCACTTAAAAACACTAAAAATATATATATTTATGCAATGAACAGATCTGAAGCAATTAGTGAGTGTGCGACTTCATTACATTAAATAAATACATTTCAATATTTTATTTGAATATTTGACAACTTACAGATTGACCAATGCAGAATTTTGTATGTTTGACGACTGTACTGTTCTGATTTGTGTTGAAGAATGAGATGTTAAGGGTGTCTGTGTATGTTTTTATATTCTGCAGTCCCATGCCTTATTTTCCTTTTTATATCTTAAATGGATTCATTATCAACCAGTTACCTCTACACAGACAACAAAAGATCTGTGGACTAACCTGTTTGAAGAAGGTTTGTTTCTTTTGTTAGCCGCTGGCTGTGGCCAGACCACATGCGCTATCCCTATACTGATAGGCTGATGAGCTGACATGGCCATCGGGTTGGTTAACAGTGGCTGGTGGTGCGGCATCATGGAGCTATAGTGGTTGCCATGGGAATGAACTTTCCTGCAAAAGATGGGAGGGAGACAAAGCAATTCAATGTGGAGGTGTATAAAGAAAGATGACTCACGCAAGAGTCTGAAACGTGTTACAACATGGGAACAATTGAGAGATAAATTTAGCTGCACAAATACAATTGACAGAGAGCCTGGTTTCACACACCCCCAATCTGCTAGTCTCTGTGGGCCTGCCACTGGATCTGAGGCCAATGTCGTTGCTGAGGGAGCCACAGGGGCCACTGGGGTCACCTGAGGCCAGGTGGGCACCAGAATCTGCTGGGCACGATTTGACCACCCTTGCTGCAAAAAATAAATAAACAGATAAATAAAGAAAAGGCATGATAATTTTACTTTACTGGATAAATTTACTGGATAAATTAACTCAAACACTAAAGTCTCAACCATTAAATGTGTTGTTGCATTTATTAACACATTCAAACTATGAAGTATAGGTTCACAATACTGTTGTGCAGAGAAACCATGTCAACAAATAGTATGCAAACAATACAGTAAATATTTTTGCTGCAAATATGAAAACAAAATAAAATAAAGCAAATACGATTATCAATCACTGACCTGTGTGATGACCCCTGGTCTGATCTGTAGAGGCTGAATGGCAGAAGCTTGTGTCACCAGCGGGACCGTGCTGTCCATGCTCACTGAGTATCCTGTTGGTTTATTTGGGTTTGGTGGGAGACCTGGGATATGAGGCAAGGTTATATACAGATATATAAAAACCATATATATATATGTATATATCTGTATTTTTATAATGCTATGTTCGATTTTTGGTACATCACTTCACAATCAGTCCAATGCATTCGCTGACCACTATGTAACTATTTAATGTATTATTAAAAAAAGTCCAACACTTTTGTACGCATATACACACACACACACACACACACACACACACACACACACACACACACACTTTTTACTGCAATTACACTTTACTTCATCCAAAAACAGTACTTTTATCAAACTGAGAGGATTAACCTAGGAGTGAATTAAAGTTCTATTCTTTCTTCAAAATTCTGTTTTATTTCCTAGCCACAAAATAAATATTGAAAATAAATATTAAAACACCAGAAGTCATGAACAGTTCAAATTATGACACTAATTCAACTTATTAAATATTAATTAATATTAAATGTTAATTATATAATAATAATAATAATAATACATTTAATATTTTAAAAAAGTACTGTTTAATGTATGAAATAAAAAATATATATCTTTAATATATAGATAATTTAGAACCTTATTATGTTAAAGTAACACCACATGATGTTAACAAACACACTCGATATTTAAATAGTCAATATATTATCAAATGTATTAAATATGAAAGATAGATAATTTGAAGAACCTTATGATGATAACAAACACTTTCTTTTTTTAATAGTCTCTGACGATTACATATATTCACAGAAACTACCCTATTATGATTTGTTCAGGTGTATGGACCTATAATTGATTCATGCTTCTAAAATGTCCCAAATATCATGACGTTCTGCATCATAGAGCTAATTGTCTGAGCTTATCAGAAATCACAGAACCCTATAGATACTACAATCATATTCCAGTAGGTGACGGGCAATGATTATAACTAATAAACATGTGTGTAAACCTTCTAGCTGTGCAATCCTGTCACAAATTGTACTCTCTGCTTGGACTTCATGCAGTCAATTCTAATCATTTACCACCAATGTCAGCTCAGGAAACCCATGAATAAAATCTGACTGAAGTTAAAATACCTTGTATGGTTGGGGGACAGAGAATTAGCGCTTGCTGGAAAGAGTCTCCAAACTGAGCACTTCCTGTCTGGAGAGGTATTCCAGGATGCATCACTGACGGGGCAGATGAGGCTAAAGCCTATAATAAGAAAAGAGAAAGAAAACATGCAGTCTGAATGATGTTTAAACCAGCCATTCAAGAGCTCTTAATGATCCTATTCTGTACATTATCAATTACCTCATAATTACCATATAATAACAAACAACAACACCTCTGTAGAATCCCAGAATGTAACCGAGAGGTTACTCACTTCAGCTTAGGGTAAGTAGACTATAAAGCTCCCTTCATATTTTATCAGATTTTAAACATGCCCTGCCTAGTCGAAAATTAAACATGAATGGCATAATCATGTTTATTCTGAGATCGTTTGATACCCATTTCTAAGTTGGGTGGGCCATACACATTACAGTATATGTGATGGAGGGGGAAGATTGCTTTGTTGCAAGTTTCTAAGAACATATGGTTCAAAATCCTGAATAAAGGGAAGCTAGTTGGTTAATCTAGTTAGTGAGGTAAAAACTTTTTTTATAGGAAGTTGCATGCCCAATCATAAAACACACCGTAATCCCTTAACGTAATTTATTCACAATGTAAGTGCATATTTTTTATTATTATTTTTTTTCTATAGAGCAGGGGTGCCCAAACTTTTTCGTATTAAGAGCCAAAAACCAAATATCATTGACGGCTGTGGGCAAGAGGGAAAACATACAGTTGACATTGGTAATTTTTATTGGTAATTTATTTTCATAAAATATAAAAAAAATAAACATTACATTTGAAAATGATAACTTATTACAATAAAAACAATCACATTTATAACACCGTGAAATCAATGCGGAATACCAATGCCATTGCCTTCGTTTGCTCACTGATGTCTCTGCATTGTCTTCTATCTGTCAGGGTGACAGTCTATGTATGTATCATGTCCATTTAAAACATTTTAACTGAAACATTTAATATCAGTAATTTTTTTGTAGCTTAGCAATAAAACAAACAGACAAAACGTTATATTAAATTAGAAATGACATTGGCTTAACTATCAACATCATTCTTCTCCTGAGACGGGATGGTGGGCCTAATCAAAGGTTACTATGGGCCAAACCTAGTTTGGACATCTCTGCTACAGACACACAATATGAACTGTGTTCAAATGTCCAATAGGGGGCGCCACAGTTTTAACAGTTAGTATCAGTTTTCTCTATATTTCAATGTCATGAAAAATAAATACAATTGGCTGCAAATGGTTATGAATGTGTAAGAAGGCATCAACTACTGAACAGGATAATTTGTTATTATAAGTTTATGTTGCTACGTACAGAAATTTGTTTTACAATTCCTTAAGGCCAGTATTTAACTAAATCCTGAAATAAATAAATAAAAAAAGATTGATTACAATTATAATAGTAATTCAATATATTAAACATGTATAGTTATTACAAGTACAATGTCTTATGTTTATGTTCAGTTATTTCATGTTAAAAGCGATGAAAATAACCTATTCGTGGCCACACAAGTGAAATTACTGATTCAAGACATTGGAGCCTGAGAAAAATGCTATAT
>CAIGQQ010037491.1:2808672-2851973 GCA_903798035.1 Danio albolineatus | reverse complement strand
ATGCTAATTCATGCTAGAATCATGCTAAGATCATGCTAATTCATGCTAGAATCATGCTAGTAACATGCCAATTTTTCAACTAAATAAACTATTTAAAACTGGCTTTTCAAGCCACCATAAAGTTTGTCCTCAAACTTTACTATCTAGTTCAATCTGCTCGCGCTGCTTAATCCAAATGAATCTCCGTCACCGTCGGCTCTCTCACACACGCAAGGGGGCGGAGCTAACCTCCGACCTCAGCCAAGTCAAAACTTATTGCATTCTCCATTTATTATTATTATTTAAACATTTTATATAAAATATAAAGGAACTTTATTCAATATTTCTCATTTCAATAATAAAATAAAATGTTAGAATTTAAAATAAACTATTTATAATTTGTTTTAGTACCCTAGTCAGTGAGCTGGGTTACACAACACTCAAACACTGCAGTGATTTTGCATACTGTGGATGTCAATGGTCACAGATATCCAGTTTTCTTCATGTCTTCTTTTGTTTTCAGAAAAAGAAAAAGAAAAAAAAAGACGAACAAGTGAAAGATCAGAGAATTTTAAGGTTTAGGTGAACTAAGTCTTTTGAATGTGTCAAGCTACTGTGTTAAACCCAGTGTAATGTTTCTCAGTGCATAACTGAAAGAGCTGCAGTTTATTTTATATTTTTTAGGTATATTTTATGTTTTAAAGGTAACTTCAAAGTAAAGTAATTAGTAATCTGATTACTTTTTACAATAAAAGGTTCAAGACACGCTAGAGTACTTTTTTTTATATATATTAACAGATTTGTGTGTGTTAAGCATCATTTAAGACAACGTTAGCATCTGTTAGCTTTAATTGTGCGGAAAACTGGATGATTTGGAGCTTTCGTCAGCTAATTTCATCTTCCGTATTTGAAATTACTTTAGGGGCGGTATCAGTGACGAATCTGCTTGTGGAGTGATGCAGTGATCGATTTCTCATTATTATTCATAACAGAGTTTTCTTATCCTATGGGAAGACCCTGCTTCTTAGGCCCCATTTACACTAGTGCGTTTTCGTTTTAAAACGCATAAGTTTTGCTACGGTTACGCAATCCATCCACACTACGCCGGAGTTTTCGAGGTGCGAAAACGGAGCGTTTTGAAAACGCTGGAGAGGCCGTTTTCATTCTAAAACGCTGCTGCTGCGTCTCAGTGTGGATGGGGGGAAACGGATACCTTTGAAAACGGAGGCGTGGCTGCTGAGATTCGCTATGTGATTGGGGCTTTATGTCATTGCGTAACCTTCCCTTATTCATCTAGCGCACATGGCTATAACATCACCGGCAGACCAGCCTTCACTGTAAACACTGTATTTTCAATAGCTATGGATGTTTTATATTCATTTGTTACTTTAAGTAACAACTCGACCTCGTCGTCTGTCCTCAAAAAGACCTCTCTTGCTTTCTTTACCATCGTGTTCATCGTTCAACCAGCGTTTGTTGACTAACAATAACCAAATGCCAAGCGAGACACGTGCTTCCTGTTTATACTTGAACGCGCATGCCCAGAATGGTGCGCGAATGGTCACGTGATATACGTTTCTGGTGGAGGGAGATCTGTTGAGATACGCTAGTGTGGACGCGGATCATTTTCGTGCTAAAACGCCGTTTTTAAACTAAAACGCACTAGTGTAAACAGGGCCACGAAACCCCCCTGGCTTCGCTGGGTGATTTCACACCTACAGTCTGGAAAAGCTCAGGAAAGTGGGTGTGTCCAGGTCTGTTTAGGTGGGAGTGTCAGGGGAGGGAATGAGGGAAGGTTTTGCATAAAGATGGGAGTATCCATTTGGGCACGCACTGATGTTCAAACAGGCTACACACAAACACAGATGCAGGGGAGAAAGACAGTGACTGTTTACATGGACATCAGTCATCTAATTATTAGCCAAATTATTAATTTGTCGACTTTAACGGCAGTTTGGCACTTATACTTTAATCCAGAAACATTTCCTGCATGTCGCCTGTGACAAACGGGGTGTGAGAAACCATTAAGAGTGTTGTTTTAATGGAGTATTTAATACTGTGCGGCATAAGGGAGAAATAAAAAAAAAACCTCCGCAGACTATCCGGTCACAAAATGCGGCAAAAATTCGACACGAAAGTAATTGTTTGACTGCAGTGTTTACACTCGGAGAGCAGAATTTACAGCGGATCTTTCAATCTTTAATATTGTACAAACATTAACGTACTGAAAACTCAGTAACAGTTAATCATTTTGACAAAGGTCTGTCTTTAAAAATTGAAAGAGTTACGAACTCTACGAAATACTAACTAACTACGTACTAACTTTGCAAACTGAACAAACAAACAAAGAGCACTGATGGCTTACCAATCATGAATTAATGCCGCACGCTCAGAGACGTCAGAATGTTCTCGCCGGGACAGACGTCCACTGTGCATGCTGGAGTACATGCATAGATCTCATGGGCGTGACGCAGCCTCAAAAATTTGTTTAAAACCGGAGGAACGAATTTGCTCGAAATAACGCAAAAACAACCAATTTTCACTTTTTTGTCAATTATATGTGTCCTAATAGTGTTTATAGCAGCGTGGGACACATATATGACTGTCAACAGCTCAAAAATGTGTTTTGGTGTTTCGTGGCCCTTTAATTATTCATGAGAGTACATGCTTCCAAAAGACATAGCAGACCAGCCAAGCTGAAAGACTCTTTACCCTGTTTACAGTAGTGTGTTTTAGTTTTAAAATGGTGTTTTAGCAAGAAAACGCTAGTGTGGACCCAGCGTTTCTGAACATAAAATCCTCCAGATTAGCGGCAGGGCTAATGGTTAAAATAGATAGCGCAAGAGACTTGCTGCGCTGCTATCCACTGTGTCTGGAGAGAAGTCCTCCTCATTTATAGCGTTTATATAAGCACGACTATCTTTATAATGATTTAACCAATTGTGGTTGTGTGTATATGAAATTACAAATAACTAATGTAGCAGGGCATTCAATTACGGTTTATTTCTTTGCATTTTAACTTTGTAAACTATAAAATCAAGTGTCTCCTCACGGTTTGTGTCTCATTTTGTGAGCCAACTGAAAGAGGGGGGTTTCATGGCCCTTCAAGTAATTAGTAATGTAATCAGATTACACTTTCCCAGTAGTAGTCAGTAATTTAACGTAATAAAGTAACTTACCCAACACTGTGTGTATCTAAATGATTAGGGGGTTATCACAGACCAAAAGGTTACCTTCAAAAGAAGATTTCATTTTAATAAAACTATTTTATATTGTTTCTTACAATTTATATCACACAAATACATAAAACAGATACATTAAGTGACAGCAGTGCTAAAGACGCCATCTGTGTGCATAGAGGCTGCTAATTTACCACTGTAAGTGCATCAACTCTTCCAAAAAAGAAGCACTTATTAAAACAGACTCCAGACCAGACATGGATAACCAAAGGACAAAATATTTAAAAAACAGTTTGTAAAGGCACAGGCAAACATGGTAGTTTAGGGTTGGATCGGTGTTACATGGGTTAACAGGTCGGTAAGCTCTATTCTTTTAACGTAGCCATGGTGACGCAGGAAGCCAGGCGACTGCTTAGCAACAAATCACCACGGTGATCTCATTGAATGGCATTAAGGTCTCTGTGTGCGAAACCGTGATGCTGCTCTAGTCAGCACTCATCTGAGTAAGTCTGTCTGACAGATTACTGCCACTCACACCACACAAGCACAAACCAGGGCTGCAGACTCTGATGTTGATCAAATTTTGTGACCTTTTTCCTGTCAGTGCAAATTCATTTTGTTAAGAGGGTGCACTGGTGCCACCGCCAATCTATACAAACTTAGAAACAATGCCATTTAGGTTTGCATAAGATACATTGAAGAGCAAAAGCAGAGTGAAAATAGAGGTAATCGGATGAACCTCATATCATGTCATGTCATTTCTAATATTGCATGTGCGGTGTTACCAAATGAGGTGCAGGAGCCTGGTGGCACCGCTCTTAAAGGGACAGTCACTCAAAAAGGGACATCATCCACATTTACCCACCCTCAAGTGGTTTCAAACATTGAGTTTGTTTCTGTTAAAAATAAACAAAGATATTTTGAAAAAGTTTAGAAAACTGTGACCCTTGATTTACATAGGAAAATCAAATATGGAAGTCAATGATTACAGGCTTCTAATTCTTTTTTCAAAACGACTTCCTTTTTTTTTACTGAAAAAAAAAAAGAAACTCAAATAGGTTCACGACAAAAGGAGGTTGAGTAAATGTCAGAATTTTTAGAATTGGGTGAACTATCCCTTTAGATGCAATTCTGGATCACTGCATACACTTATATTAGTAAAATATGACCTCCATCTCCATCTTATTCCCAAAATAAGAAGCGTTTTTGGCACCATTTTTGTCTTCTACCAGAGTACCAATGGCTTTAGCTAAGAAGCTTGTAAACATCAGTGGAGTACTTGATTAAACCCGAAATATACTTTCGTTCAGACTTAATATCGTAAAGCTGCTTCTTAAAGCTAGTGTGACTAGAATTCACACGCCCAGTGATTAATCGCCCAGCCCTACTTGGCCTCCATGTTTGCAATGCCCATGGCAAGTTCATCCAAGACCAAAGCCATATCTAAATGAATGGGGTAATCCTGAAATCTCGAAAACTGCTCACTAAACTCACAATTAAATTACCTCATTCAGATCAGTAACGAAATCTAAAGTGTACTTTCCCATTAGTGCTGTTACTCAAGCTCTAATTACACTTAAAACATGTAATTTCCAGTCTGGTCTAGCTACTAGGCATGCGCAATGATTGGCAAAACACTAATCTCCTTTACGGCTGTTTGAATGGTGACCACATGATGGTTATAAACATTGTAACAGACAAAACCTGAAGCAAAGACTGGAGGATGACACTGGAAGGACACAATATGTGATGGGATGTGTTGTGATGTTTTTTTCTCCTGTCAAAATCAATGCTGCCACAATGACAGGGCTTGGCATAGCAAATAAGATAATGCAGATAATAATCAGCTGTACAGTCCCCAACCCCACAAAACCACATGGCTACAAAGACTGACAGTTGGCTATTTTGTCCAGAAAGTGAGACTTTCTTCGCTGTGTTGGCCACTGGACATTTTCCTTTTCATAGTAATGCGAATCAACCATCTTTGTATATCTATAGTCATTGACTGTACTCAATGCTTCCAGTCATAGCGTTCAATCCAGCTGTTTTAGGAACGTAGTGGGGTGTGGAAGATTCATAAATTAAAAATAATAATAATAATTAAATCCTGACAGCTCACAACGAAGAGAACAAATAGTAAGACTAGTTTTCATTCGAGATGAAGAACAATTGTTGGAACTTATTTTAGGCCCAGGTGCATTAATGTGTACGCATGACACGGTCCAAAAAAAACTAAATTTAAGCCTCCTTCTAGAATATCAATGAAAGGAGTTGAGAGTTTCTTGATGTCTCCATGTATGAAGCAGCACATTCTCCACCAGTCGCTGGGTGATGATCCACTGCAGTCCTCATATATCTCCTCTCCCTCATAAACACATGAGGGCCAATCCAATAACGGCATCTCCATCCATATATCTGATTTGTCTCTGAGGGGCAGTACTGAATAATCACGGCAGTAAAAATATCTGCCCAGAGTGACTGCATACAGTAAATGAAAACTGGGGTATTTTTGAAGAGTGGGTTGCTCCATGTACACCAGTGGATCTATATCTTTTGTTGAAGCCCTCTCTTTTAAAATAAAATAAAATAAAATAAAATAAAATAAAATAAAATAAAATAAAATAAAATAAAATAAAATTGGGTGACTATGTATGTTTTTTTTTTGTTTTTTTTACATTCCGAACATTTCCAAAGCGAAGTAAAAAGAAAAGCATTTAATTGAGCTTTATTTATTATTTTGTCAACAACAACTGCAATTAAGAACATCCGTGTTAAAAACGGATCAGATCTGCTGATCTACACTAATCTCTATGCACTTACAGCAACAAAATAGTATGGCCCAGCCTACATGATGCCATCAGTGCCCAACTATTTTTGCATTGACATTAAAAATACCCACTTGCCTCACAGGGTTACTTTTATCCAGCAAATAGCAGAGCATGTAAAGAAACATGCCTCTGCCATACCACAGCGACACAGCACCTATGAGCCAGAATGTAGTATGTTAAAGTCTAATAAAAAAGTAAATCAGAACGAGACTGAAATGACACCTATGATTGTTTCCAGAACATCTGTTCAAATAAAGAAAAAAGCAAAACAATTAACTAACAGACTTATTGTACTGCATTTACAAAAAGTAATTAAAATTGAAATGCTGAAAATGTATTGCATAAAACATTTTCAATGAAGTGGAAAAAAATTCAGTAAAATATCTACTTTTGCGATTGACATGGGAGTGAATAAACTACTAATTTTCATTTTTGGGAGATTTAGGCTTCGTTCCAGTCCACTTTTAGACTTGTACTCACTAACTTCTTTTCACTTGTTCCCTCGGGGGAATCCCTGCCACCATTTTAAGGTGTGTTCCACTTCATCAAGTGAACAAGGGAAGTTTACATGGAAAACCATCAATTTTGAAAGAGGGAGCGTATCGACGTTATATGTCTACTCAAGCATCTATATGTCCCAGAATGCAATGTGATTGTGACACCACAACAGCATAGTTCCCAAGTGCTCAAGGGTTTAATGCATTCCATTTGAACTCAATCAGGTATTTGACTGGTTTAGTTTCTGGAGAAGTTTATGAACTCATAGAGCTCGTTGCACCTCTGAATCTAGTGGACTCAGATACAGCTCCAAACGAATCAATGCTGTTTTTTAGACGTCATAAAAAGCACATAAAAATACTTATTTTCTCTGTTAAATCCATGTTAGCCGTTTAACAATGAAGCTAATGAGTCACCAGGCCATATACAAAAGCCCTGCCCATCACGCGAATCCCCGTCTGTTGTGAAGTCAATTTTATGCGTGAATGAAGCAGATTTGTACACGCAAATGGAGTAAACTCAAAATGTTCACGCGTCTATTTACGTGCGAATATCGTGACTTATCTGCGCTTGCCGCATCTGGTGTGAACACAGCATAAGGCTAACAATTCAAAAACCCAGTGCAACTCATTATTTTGAGAAATGTAAGAAATATATAAAACAAAAGCTCCTCCAATACTTCAAGGTGCTGTCTGTAAGCTTTTGATTCTTCTAAAGCATAAAAATCCCATATGTTTGCAATATAATATGCTAAGTGAACATACTTGCTTATCTGAAAAACAATGGTAAAGTCAGAAATTCTGCTTTGTAAAGGTGCGTTACATGCGTCTTTGGTTTGGTCCCTTTAACCTGCCCAATGCCAGTTTAGCCAATTATATTTCAGCACCCCGGGTTGCCTTGGTGGAAAACAGCGTATTTCATTCATTCATTCAGTCATGAAGGCTCTCAAAGTACACGTCCACGACCGAAATGAGACCTCTGGTGGACAGTAACACCTTCCGAAATGTACAAGCTGAATCACTGATATGTGTTGGCTTGCACTGAGTCAAATTTCTAAAGTTCAATTTCAATGGGCTTATTTTATTTTCAAGATCTAAGAGTGAACTATCTGCTGCTGCTTTCAGTAGTATGGCATCAAAATGTCATATTCATCAACTATTTTTTGTGCAACAGAAGAAAGAATTGCCAAAAGATTTGAAAGAAAGATTCGACTGAAAGAAGAGAGTCATTAACACATCTGATGTCTTAATAGCAGCTAAATCATAGGCTAATACCGTCAATGACGACACTATCCATCCAACCAAGAAACTCTGTTGATTGTAGAATCTTAAATTAAGATGAATAAACCGCCTAATCATGATCATTAAGTGGTTATACTATATTTAGAGGTGAAAAAATGGTGAACAAATGGAAATAAGAATGAATGAGTATAAGATTTGAAACCAACAAGCCTGATGGGTGATTTTGCCCCTGAAAGAGAAATCGTAAAACCACTATCGATGCGACAAAACAAATCCTTGGGAAGCGGAAGATGTTTTGATGCAATTACACATAAAACATGCAATATGAAATCTATTACAGATAATAGAGTCTCAGAGACAGGTTAGAACTGGATGGCAGCACTGCCGGGAAAGATTTCTGCAGAGGCTGAAGGAAAATCCCCAGCTACTCTGCCACAAAAAGCAACACTCAAGGATGCATTCCTAAACAAGACACCCACAAGATTGTATCTGCAGATTCCCGCAAACAGGCAGATCTCCAAACTTCAAGATTTCGGAAAAACCAAACAAAGATGTTAACAAATGTAAAAACACCTGCGTATCTTAGCCTTAAGCATATCTTTTTACTCAAGAACAGATCAACTGCATCTATTAAATGCATGTAAAACAGGACACAGAAGAGACTGGTTTCAATATTTGACCCCTGGTAACCAGCATAGTGTTTAAACTTGACAAACAAACTTAACATATGTACACCACACAGCACAAAAGGGATATTTATATCAAGCTAACAGACAGCGACCTCCTTAAGTATAGGATGACAATTCAAACTGAGGGTCAATCTTTAATTTTATATATATATGCGCTCGCAGTTGAAAAAAAGTAAACTCTGAGCGAAACAAGCATTACGTCAGTTGCGTCTTTTTCATTCTCCAATCAAATGAAAGCAGAGGCGGGGTTTCCGTTGAGGTGACAGCAGTGTATGTGTTGTCAAGACAACTACAGAAACTTTTGAAGTTAGAGGAGAGGCTATTGGTGGTTACTGTTTTGAGTTATCTAAAGCTGTATGACTTAGGGGTGGGTGATGTTGACCAATTTAGCATCGTACGATGTCTAACGTGAAACATCGTGATGAACGATGGGATTGTCATCACAGGCTGTGGTGAATTAATTATTTAGGAATAATTAATTAATTCATAACAAACTAACTATTTGTAGCCCACCGTTTCATATACCTGACCCGCATGGTCTTTGCTTTACCCATAACTAAATCATAAATAAATCAAGATAAGTTACACACAAATTACCACCTGTGAATCACTTTTTCCACAGGACTCTGGCATGAATAGACAGTGATCTGTGTCATTATAATGGCGTCGACAAACTTGGTTGGTTGCACAACCAACAGGAAGCAATCAACAGTATCTGAGGTTTTCAGTACAAAGTACAAACGTGAAAACAAAAGATTGAAGCAGTGTACTGATGCTGTGACACTCATTAGATAGAGACAAGATTAATCAAATATCACGTTTAACAACTATAGTAAGAGGCGATCCAGCCGTATATCCTTGATAAACTGTCCGTTGTGCACTGCTATCTGGAGCTCAGATGAGCGCATGACAGTGTGTGTGGCTGTGTCTGTCTGCATAGCGTGGGGACAGAGGGCTGTTCTGAATTATTTTCTTTCTAAAATGCCGTTTTCAAAACTAAGACGTATTCGTGTAAAACTAAAAGTGTTAAAATTGTTAAAAGTGTTGTATGTACGTTTTATACTCCTCTAAAGCAGTGGTTCTCAAACTGTGGTACGCGTACCACTAGTGGTACGCGGGACTTCTTCCAGTGGTACGTGGAAGAATCTCTGAAAAATAAAAGAATAAAATGAACACACTTTTTAAACCCTTTGACGCGTCCGATAACACCGTGATCAGAGAGCATTGGCTGTTCCCTGAAGCGTACGAGTACACCGGAGTGCTTAGAATGTTTACTTTAGTGCATCGCGTCATCAAACGTTAAAAAAAAAATCAGTCTGCTTGGCGTGGAGGAAGAAAAAGAGGTGCGCGCTGGCGGAGATTTGTGCGGAGGGGATACACAGCGCTAGTGAAGCCCTTCAGCAGACCAGTCCCGTTGTGTTGGGATTTCAGTTACTAACTCGGGAATACTGCACGTATGAATTGGTCAAGCACTGTATGTGTATGTGAGGGATAATCAACGGCTTGCCGTGCGTTAATGCAGGACGCGCAGGAAGACAGAGAGATAGAGAGCATGTGTCAGTGCTGTTTATACATGCTAATGTTATTATACGATTTCATCAGTCCGATCATGGATGGACAATTAAGACATTCTCAGTCAGATGAGTATTTTTCTAATTTTGCGGATCTCCCGTCTGCCAGTAACAGTCCTTATCGGTTTCACATGCGAGTTGCTATAGTAACTATAAACATTTGGGAGAAGCGCATTCATTTTGAACTGTGATCAAAACTGACTGGAACTACCTGAGCGTTGCACACCCTCCAGCCAATCAGAATCAAGAATATCAACAGACTATGGAATTTATGCATTTAATCAGTGGCTTTTCTGACACACACAGACTACTGTAAATGATGAGCAGTAAGCAGATCTAATTTCTAATTTAAATATGTAATTCCGAAGCGTGTCAAAATACAAGTTAACGTTTAGATATCAAAGTTATGTACATGCAATATATATCTCAAAAGGTATAAAAAATGTATGTATACGTATATGACATATAACCTATATTCATCAGGTCCAAGCAACATTTGCAGGTTTTGATGAATAGGCTACTATACATTAATACTTTACAAGTACAGCAGTTTTATTTTTATTATTTAAGAACAGTGCCATTTTTAAATCACTTTTAAAAGCACATTTTAATTTAAATGGTAAAGTTATTTTTTTACTCTGCAAGCACAGTTAATGTTCAAACTATTTATAATGTGTAAAGTGGCTGACAATAATACATATTCTTAATAAAAGGAATTGATTTGTCTTTTTTTTAACTGTGCTGTGCTGTCGCTGCTTAATTATGCCTACTACGCTACTGTATTTCAATACCGGTCATTATGGTGGTACTTGGAGAGGCAATTTTTTTCTGAGGTGGTACTTGGTGAAAAAAGTTTGAGAACCACTGCTCTAAAGCATAAAAATACTATAATATGTCTGCAGATATTTAAGAAACATGGTAAGCGAACTTGCTTGTTTATCTGAAAAACAATGCTAAAGTCAGTTTTTGTTTTGGTCTTTAGAACCTGCCCACTGCCAGTTTATCACCATTATATTTCAGCACCTTGGGTTGCTTTGGTGGAAAATTTAGCATATTTTTATGTCTGTCTTGAGGGATGCATCGATATATGCGGCCGGGGTCAAAAATACGACCTCCAAAGGACAGTAGCAACACAGCGGAATAAACCACCAACTCATTCAGCAAATGTTTTACGCAGCAGATATCCTTCCAGATGCAACCCATCAACAATAAAATTATAAAACAATAAAAACTCTTTAGTTTAATTTTTAAACATTCAAAATCACACAAAATCTGCTGAAATTTACATCTGATTCAAATCTACAGCTACCGTTGATTGGCTCTTGTACTAGAAGGTGGGGCTTCACTCACAATACTGACAGTTACACTGCATGTAAAACTATGAGTGACATGTCTTGTGTATTCTACAGCGTCTGATATAGGTGGTTTTTAATTAGCAAATAACAAAAACATTCCAAACGTAAACATTAGTAGGATGGTTTACATTGTATCACCATGTCCTAACTAGACATAGGCCGGTATAAGATTCTGACGGTTTGATAACCTTGGTTAAAAAAAAAAAAAATACATCACGTTTTCACAGTATTGTGATCATTGCTCCAAAAAAGTTATTTTTAAATGTCTGGGTAAAAAACAAAAAAAAAAAATTCCCCAATTGAACACAACATTTAAAATAATTTTGATGTAGAGGCTCCTTTTGTTGCTGAAGATACTGTTCTAAAAAACAAGCAATTTGTCCACACCAGATGAAAAACGTTTAAATATAGTCACTCAAAAAGTGCAGAAGTGCACTGTACTCCAACAAAAATGTAAGGTTTAGAATCAAATTAATAAGGCATTCCTATAACTAAAATTTTATTTGTCTTTCTGCAGTGAGCACATAACAAGTGAACAAGAATATTTTCAACAACAGTTATAAAAATATGAAGAAATATAATATGAGAAAAGTTCCCCAAAAAATTGTGGAAAAAGTGTGAAAAGCCAAATTTTAAAGAAAGTATTTTTGGGGTGAACTTCGCAAAATCCCATAGTAAAGAAAATTTAAAAGCACAAAGACAATATGACCCCTTAAGATTGAACCTCAACATTTTGCTGGAATTCATTACTGTCATCATTTGTCCCTGCGAGAACGCAATATAAGAGCCTCCAATTTTATTTTAAAAGCTTAAATCTGTTCTAAATCTCCTTTACTCTTCATTTCCTTATTCTAGATCACAGCTATAATGAAGGAAGATAAGCCAGATATTTCTGACTCACATCAGTTCTTGTTTTGTGACCGCTTCTGGGAAGTGCAAGTAAACAGTCTAATAATGAATCCAGTCCCAGTGTAGGGGGCGAATTCCTAACTCTGTGGCCTTGTGGGAGGGATTCCCATTTAATCAAAGCATCTGGTTTACTTGCAGAAAGCTGAATTAAAAGACACTTCAAGTTCTAAAGACTAACTGCAGGTTGCAAACTGTTCCCAGTTAACTTAGAAGAGGTCAAACAAGTTTATCTGACTGAAAAGAAAAATTAGCCTTAGGAAGCACGCACCTACTCTAATTTAAAAATATTAAACTACATTCCAAATAAAAATAAACATTTTTTGGTAAAATAATCATAATAATTTCTTACCAAACAGCCAGATTTCTCTGTTTAACTCATTACTGCATGTAAATCGTTAGAATCATACTGGTTGCCTGGTGTTATATTCAACAATATTAAATGAATGATTAAATTCATTCATCCATTTAAGGCTAATAAACCTATACAGAATTATCCTTGAAAACTGCTCACCTAAATACAATCATGTATTTAGCCACGTAAGCTTCACGCACATTACTGAAGTACTGAAAATAGTTGCACAAGCTTATTGTAACAACTCATAACTGTATATAGGTGTGTTAAAGGCAGCAATGTTATTGTCCTTAGTGAGTCCTTATCCTTGATAACAGGCCATTCAAACAGGCCTTGACAACACTAACAATCCTTGATGTTCTACACTGGGTTTGGTCTGGGAACATTTTTGTTCCATTTAAAATGTACAATTGAACAAATTGTACAAGAACATGTTGCACTTGAACATGCATTTAGATATGGAAACACATACAACTTATTGCACCATTAAAACTAAAAGAAACGAAAGCAGAATATGCCAGGAGAAATGGGGATAGAAGTGAAACAACTGAGCAATAAAAGACAAATGACTTTGTTCCTCTTGAGGGACCATTTGATTGCCCTGGTTAGCCATTTTGACAATGCTAGAAGATATATGACTGATGAGGCAGTTTCCAACTTAAACAGAACATGATCAAAGATATCAAGTACACGGCCATTCATGGCAACCATCATGCAGAAATGATGGAAAACACCGCAAGAGATGGATCTGCATCTCATAGTTTGGCCCCAAGACTCTCATTCACTGTTTTAAAGTGTTAGTTCACCCCAAAATAAAAATAGTGCCATTTCAAACCAATAATTCTGTACATCTTTGCAACAACTGAAAATATTTAAAATAAAATCAGCAAATTCTGCATCTCCACTGAAAGTCTGAAGCTTCAAAACATTTTAAAAACAAATCCATATGAATTGAGTGGTTCAGCCCAAGTCTTCTTAAAGTGGTATGATAACTTTAAATGGCTAAAGTATTAAATCATAATGGAAACTCAGTCATAGAGGAACCAATGATATTCTAAATCACACCAGGTTCAGTGAATCAAACGAGAATGTTTAAGCTTCCTATTAGAACCAATGAGAATTCCTCTTGAGCAACAAGCAGGTATGGTCGATCAAAAAGCAGGTATGGAAGAAATAATAGCCACTTTAATATGTGGCTGAACTAATATGACAGAAATCATGTGATATAATCCAAACTTCCAACATAAGCTAACAAGCGGAAACATTTAACAGAATTCTAGTTGCATTTGCAGTAAAACGTCAGGGGCTACATTTCTGGGATTGCTGGAACACACCCATTTTATAAACTGCTGTCTATCTATATTCCCACTTCTAAAAGCAACAAAACAGCTGACGCTGGAAGACAGTGACCTTGACTGAGAGCTGAAGTGATCTCTAGTATTTTGCTCTGCCTTATTTCACTTTGACTGCCAGCGCACTTCACCATCTATAGAAGTCAAACAGAGTTGGCCGTCCTCCCATCAGCTAATTTTAGGCAGCGGCCCTCCAGTGCTCAGCCCCCGCTGTGAGTTTGAGAGAACTCTCCCTAGAGCAGCAGAAACAGGGTGAGCATGGATCACTTTCATGCAACACGGGCAGCTTTGAGTTTAGAGGTTAGAGACAGGTGGAGAAAAATGTGTTAAAGGGTTATGTCCCCCAAAATTTTAATTGTTATTAATTACCAACCCTCATGTTGTTCCAATCCCTTGAGACCTTCAATCATCTTCATGACATAAATGAAGATATTTGAGATAGAATCAGAGAGCTTCCTTATCCTCCATAGACATCAATAGTCCAGCAAAGGAACCATTGTCACAGTGGTTCAACTGTTTTTATAATGAGCACTGCGACATATTAATATTAGAGTCAGCAGTTCAGCACACAAGCATTGCATTGCCTGTAGTAAGCGTGCACTTTAATCTGATATGGAATACATTGGCAAACAAAGGTGTTTTTAAAGTTTTTTTTGGAGCTTTGGTTCTTGGAACTTTGTATGATTACAGTTGAATCACTGAAGTCACACTCATATTCTTTCAAGTTGCTCCTTGCTTTATCAGGGGTCGCCACTGTGGAATAAACAGATAATAACTGGCATCATTTACACAGTGGACGCCCTTCAAGCCACAACCCAGGTCAAGAGTACAACCCTCATGGTGCGTTCACACCAGGCGCGGACGAAGCATCAAGCGTGAGTGATTTACATGTCAAGTCAATGCAAAGACACAAATAGACATCCTGTGGCGAGATTCGCGTGAATAAATCAGCGCGAGTTGATAACGCATGAATCACATTCGTGCCATGTTAACCAATCACAAGCTTTCTCTTGCAGAGGTGTGATTCTGACGTAGTGCCTGTTGGTGGTGTCCCAAGATGAAATCCTTTTGCCGACACTAGCTCATCAAACTGGGCTTGACTCAGTCATAAGCACCGCTGAAAACCTCCATCATCCAGGTGTAGATTCTGGAGGAGTTGATGACTTCACAGAGCTGGGTGCACCCCTGAAAGTATCTAATGGACTCAGACATGGCGCCAAATGAATATACGCTGTTTTGCTGCCTTCCTAAAGCACAAACACTGCTGTTATCTCAATAAAATCCATATTAGCTATTTAGCAACGAAGCTAGAGTCCCCAGACAGACAAAAGCCTCATCCAGGACACAAATTTGCATCTTTTGTGAAGTGAATTTGACGTGCGAATTAATCGATTTTGACGGACGAATGAAGCGAGTAAACTGAAAATGTTCATGCGTCTATTTACGAGCAAATGTCGCGATTTATTCGTACATACTGCATCTGGAATGAACACAGCATTAAGGCTGGGAAACAGCCACACAAACTCTCCCACAACTATAGCCAATTATAGTTTATCCAAGTCACCTCTACCATGTACTGCAGGGGAACCCAGAGACTAAAGTCACATTTGAAGTCAAAAATTGACAATATTTTTGGATCCTTTTCTGGGATCTGAACTTCTCTGGACCATTGCTGTCTATAGAGGTTGATGGAGCTCAAGGGTTTCATCTAAATATTTTAATTTGTTTCAGATTTTGAAAATCACATGAGGTATTTTCACTTTTAAGTGAACTAAACCTTGAGTTTTTGCAAGTCTGGTCATGAAGTCATGAAGTATAAACACTAAGAGTAGCCCTAAAAATCAGTAGTTTCAGATTTAGTTCTCTCATACTGTTGCACAATCTTCATGATATTTCCCTGGCCCACAATATGGATAATCATAAAATAAGATTACAAACATTGATAACCTACACCAAGATAACAGAGTGGGATCCAATCATCAAGGTTTGCTTTATACTAGATCCAGCAGTCCATATGGTTATCATATCAGCTGTCTGAGATCTTGGGGAAACATAGCTAGCTATCAAAGTATAGGTGACGTGAACTGCCTTAGTCAGATTGTGACTGAAGATGCGATTCGGCAGGCAACAGCAGGGGCTTGAGTCAATTAGTTACTTACACCTATGTGATTACACCACCTCTAAAGCCACAGGCAGAACCACAAGCTGATGAAATGTATTTTTCAAGCATTACTTACAATGTACTAATTAAAGTGTGAGAAGTTCTTTAGGAGCACGCTATAGGATTTACCTGCCATACGTGAATTGAGAATGCTTTCAAAAATAATATATATACCTCCAAAAATTCCACATATTTAGGGCAAGATTTACTAAACCAAACAAATTGGCATGAGAATGCAGTCCGCTCCAAAAGGACAGATAAGAGTGAAAAGTTTTGCAAGAGATGACACTTTTTATAGTAAGTATTACAGCGCATAAACTAGTGGAAATATGGTTGCAAACAAGCCAAAGATGATGACAATAACAACAAAAGCCGTACAAAATGGGCTAAATGAAGCTTTTTTGATCTCCAAATGATAAATGGAACAAATACCAGCACACTGACAACTAGAGCTGCACGACAATGGGAAAATAAATTGTGATTTTTGCAATATATATTGCAATAAGAAAACAATTTCACCAGATGACTTAATATCTCTATTGAAAATAATTTATAATGATCGATTGGGGTGATTCTGCAGTAGGAGTGCACCTCAAGAAAATCTAATAAATCTATTAAATTTCCCTGGCACATTTTCATTGGGGTCTGTTCTATTTGCAGTGCATTTCTGTATTTGCACATGTTGTGAGTATTTCCATGCATAACAATCAAGAAAAAGATACAATAAAAATAAAGTGTCAAGTATCATTTCCCAAGTCCAACAGTATTCAAATACAGTAACTGAATGATAAAAATAAAAATAATTCAATCAAATAAATCACTGTTAATAGTTACAAGTGGTACAAGTTTCTAATGCCTGAATATTTTTAAAATCATTATACAATTCCAGGCATCAAAAAACACATGCAAATGATAAATTATAATACAAACTCAACATTGCATATATCTTGTGATTTGTCTATTGCGAATTATCACACTGCAATATTGAAGCTGAAATTATATATTTTGCAGCCCCACTGACAACTGGTAACATTAAGGCGCTTTCCCCAAGTCTGATACATTACAGTTTGGAATGAGTCCTATAGGGAGTTCCGTACCTTCCATTGGGTTCTGTACCTAATACTTTAAGTATTAGGTACAGATTACCAACTGCTGATTAGTAACTTGTCCATGAGAATCTTCACAGCTAGCGTCACTACTAGCATCATTAGATTTTAACAAGAGAAACCAAACTTTCAAGTCAACAGCAGCAGCAGCCTTTGCTTTATTGTTGGCTTGCATAACTTAATGATTTTTTTTTTGTATTGAAAAAACATTTGTGTATTTTGCAGTGATACACAACCCCATGTCAAGAATCAAGAATGTTGTTCAATCATTCATTGTCTCTGTGTTGTAGGTTGGATTTGTTACTTTTACAATAATGTCAAGGCAATAGAGACAACACAACAATATTAAAAGTCCCATGCACTAAACTGAAGTGGAAATACAAACTGTAAAGAAGCGAGCCAAACCGTAGCGTACAGTGCAATGAAAAAGCAGCTTTTGCAATTAATTTTGTTTGATTATTCAAATACTCTCCAGAAAGTTTGCATCTGAAAATGAAACTCCTACAAGAGCATATGCAATAAAAGTCAGCCACATTGAAAAAAAAATACTGTGTCCACACCTTTTTATCACTGATGTTTCCTTGAATGTCTTTAGTTAATCCTGACAGCACTTCAGTGCCCAAAGAAAGTTTGTGCTGGTTTAAGCATTTAGTAAATCTGACTCTAAATGTGAAATGCAACTAGAGCAAACTGCATTACATATGAATCTCATAATACAATTTCAGACATTTTTGTAGTGACGAATGAATCATGTCACAATTTGTCCTCTAACTAAATGAATTAGCATATTTAGTGATACAAAATCAAGTCAGAAGATTAACATAACTAGTGAAGTCTAATTTTAAAGTTAGAATGTAGTCATCAATATAAAAAAAAAAAAAAAAATAAACAAAAAAATCGATGCAAACTTCTTTTTTTCCATTCAGCTTAAGAGAGCTGATGGAATAGAATTAATCTACTTATGACCAGGCTACACCTTAATCCTAACACAATGTTTACAGGCATCATAATAGTGGAGCAGTTTTGTTAAGCACAATTCATAGGCTTTCAAATTTAAAGTCACAAATATAAACATTAAAACAAAAGTTGACTACATTTATATATAATATTTCATTAAAGGTGACATAAGGCATTTTCTTTTATGCACTCAAGAAAAAAAAATGAAGAATGACAAACCCAAGATAAAAGTTTAGGAAGAGTTTCAAATTAAAGTTGATACTAGTGTTGCCTGAGTACAAAGGTTATTATTTGTTTATATATGCAAAAGCGGTTTAAAACTCATCCAATTACAATTTGTTTTCACCGTACTGTACAATGTAGGCCTACTTTTTGCTTTCAAAATATCACTTCCTTTCCCATGGCAATGGTACAAGAATGGTTTAGCCCTTGTCTGTTGCATTGTGGGGTCAAATACTTCTACAGGGTCAGAATAGCTTTAGAACACAAGGGAAATTGTTTTACATCAGTGGCGTTTCCTGACTGCTAATTCCGTAAGCACTTTAGTTGTATAACATACACAGAGAGGGAAAATTCTAGAATGCTTTCAGTGATCTGATGGTAAGAACGAATTATGTGCTTTAGAGTACTTTTTGCAGAAAGTTCCACATAAAATTCCAATAAAACAATTCTGTTGAACTCAAGAATGCATCTACTGGACCAAAATATTAGAAAGCGCAATTAACTGGACAATGGATATTGTTAAATACCATCATACCACAATATCACTTTTGCATTTCAGCTGTCATGGGGTTTGTACGTACCTGTAGTACCGTGACTGGAGGTACGTTGAGCAGACTGCTTTGGAGACGTGACTTGCTGAGCCAAAGTCTATGACTTTCACCCGGTAGGGCTGCCGTACAGGGTCCACCAACATGATGTTCTCAGGCTTCAGGTCCGCGTGGATCAGTCCCATGCCCTTCAACTTTTTTAGCGCCGTGGCCACCTGCTGAAGAATGGGACGGATCACCTTCAGAGGTAATGGGCTGAATTTATTTTGCTTGAGGAAGTCGTACAAGTTCTGTTCCAGCATCTCAAACACGAGGCAGGTGTGGCTTCGGTGCTGGAAACACTCAAAAGCTCGCACTAAATTATGCTCATCTGCATTCTCATTGCTCAGGCGGGCCAGGATGCCCACCTCAATCTGGCCCTGCCGTGCATATGATGGATGATTCTTCAGTATCTTCACTGCCACAATGTCATTGGTGCCTCGTTTCCAACATTTCACAACCTGGCCGAAAGTACCACGGCCCAGGAAGTCCAATACCTCGTAGGTGTTCTTCAGCGAGCAAAGCATCTCATGCTGCACCAACTGGTAGTCTCCATCCCCATTTCCAGAACCTCCACCTTGTTTTGCAGGCCCTCCGCCAACTGCCTGTGGAACCGCAACAGGTGGATTTCCCACATTTGATTGCAACATTGCGGGTAACATTGACAGGTCCTCTACAATCTGCATGGTGCTCCCCAAGTTCTCAAGCTCCCCGCTCTTACGTTTCAGCCCACATCTGTGGGAGCTGTCATTCAAGTCAAAACCTCCACAGTCTTCCTGGTCACCCTCGTCCTCTCCTCCGCCTCCTTCGTCAACTCCACCCTGTCCTCCACCTCCTTCTTCTTGACTGTCGCTTCCCTCTCCCCTTCCCCTTCCAGCTGCCCTTGTAGCTCCACTGCTGCAAACCCTTGCTTTGTCCTGGTGCTCCGACTCCTTTTCCTGAGAGGAGACGCCCCCTTTTTGCTGCTGTGCCACTGTGATGGTATGCTGACGTCGCACACCTTGTACAGCAGCCGTCTGCAGTGGAAAATCCTGCCCGCGGTGTCTGCCAATTACAGAATCTCGTGTCTTGAACGTAGCAGTGAGATTTGTTGGGTAAGCAATGCCAAGGGTTCTACCATTCAAGTAAGTCTGTGGGTAGGCCCTCTCATGGTAAACACAGTTCCTGGGCTCAACTTTGAGTTTCTTCACACTGCAAAAGGCACTTGTCTGAGTTTGAAAAACATGTGGTGGGTAGACCAAGACTTGTGAGGCCATACCTGTGAACACAAGAAAACAAGATGCATGTTATGTTCTGTATTACTTCGAATATTACTAACCAATGACAAACTGTAACATTTAAACATTTTTCAACGAAACGCTAAGAATGATCAAGCAATTCTCTTTTGTAACTCCTGGAAAATGTTCTCATGAGGTTGTGTGACATCACTGATGTCCATGAACTACAGTATGTGTAAACAACTTTGACTGGTCATTGATCCTACTCTGTGCAGTGGCTTGCATCATCAGGCTGACATCATACTTGACCTCTGCCCCTAGACTACAGCAGGCTGCCCTGAGCAGTCAATGACAGGCAAATATAATGACACACTGCAGCAGAAGGTTGAGTTTCTCCCTCTAACACCCACCAACCCTCCTTCCATCAATGGCGTAAAAGGAAACAACTAACTGCTCACAGGTTCAAATGACCTTTTCATATCAGTTTCCATGAATCGGGGTCTCTAGGCAACGAGTGTTTCAAAATGAGCATTACTTTGTGGAGAAAGGAGACACCAAAGGCACGGTTTCATCTGTGCTTGCATGGCTTATCCGTTTTACATAAATATTCAATCGAGGAAGGACTATCAATGTAAATATTAATAGAAATGTTTTCCTTAGCATACGTCAACCGTAACTACTCAAAGTCAACGCAAAAATGCATGAAGAAATTAACTGACAAGTCAGTCACAAGTTGTGCTGTTACTCCAACGTCCATTATTTACACTGAATACAGTTCTGGGTCAAACACATCTTTGGTTTGTGCACAAGAAAACTAATTCAAAAGGAAAGGGAACAAGATAAGAGTACTTTGTGCAGCAGGCCAACACATGACCACAATTTTGAAAAGATGCTGCCAATTTCATGTTTATTTGGCTGACATCCTGTGCAAACGCTGTGGTTTGTCCCACTACAAGTTAAAGCATGAAGCACTCTTTAAAATCTCAGAAGCAACTACATTTACAAGTTCTGTGTTTAGTGCAAGCAGACAACAGGGACAACAGCAAAAGTTAGTTTTTAACTAGGGGTTTGTAACTATTTCAGTATTCTCACACCCATTAAACACATTTTTTGAACAACCACAGTTTACAGGAAGCCTCATATTTATATTAAAGTGTATTACAATTACAGCATGCGTTATTTATGTAATATTCAAGAAAATATTCAATATTTATAACATTTTGAATATAACCCAGTGGCCCATGCCTGGTATTCACATACATATTCATCACTTTCATACCAAATAAGAACTATCTGGCAGCTAGCTCTCTGCAACTCTCACATGGTCACCCACTGAAGCTAAGCAGAGCTGCGCCCATCAGTACCTGGATGGGAGACCACATGGGAAAGCTTGGTTGCTGCCGGAAGTGGTGTTAGTGAGGCCAACAGGGGGCGCTCAACCTGCAGTCTGTGTAGATCCTAATGCCCCAGTATAGAGAAGGGGACTCTATACTGCTCTGTGAGCGCCGTCTTTCGGATGAGACGTTAAACCGAGGTCCTAACTCTCTGTGGTCGTTAAAAATCCCAGGATGTTCATCGAAAAAGAGTAGGGGTTTAACCTCGGCATCCTGGCCAAATCTGCCCACTGGCCTCTGTCCATCATGGGCTCCTAACCATCCCTATATCATAACTGGCTTCATCACTCTGTCTTCTCTCCACCAATCAGCTGGTGTGTGGTGTGCGGCCTGGTGCAATATGGCTGCTGTCGTGTCATCCAGGTGGATGCTGCACACTGGTGGTGGATGAGGAGACCCCCCAACCCCCCCCCCCACCCATTGTGTAAAGCGCTTTGAGTGTCTAGAAAAGCGCTATATAAATGTAAGGAATTATTATTAAGTAATCATTATTATCTTACGCCATCAAAATACAATACTCTCAAAGTCTAGCATTTGTGTCCACAATTTTTTTTTACAATTTTACAAGACCTTTAGCTTTATACACCCTTACCACAATGAAACTTTGGAAATTCCTAGGAAAACCACCTGAATCATCTAGTTACAAAATCAAAGACAAATATGTGCAAAAGTGGGAAAGGGAATAATGTGAAAATCACAAAGACAGGCCATTTAAAAGCAATGAAAAAACAAAAATCCAAACAAATCTTGCCACTAACACAAAATTATGGACACTGACAAGAAAAAAAAAAATCCAAAAACCTAATAAAATATCTCTGCCATATACAAATATGCAATATTAATTAACACTAATTCTAATCTAATTTTAGACCATTTATTTAATAACACTGCTAAAAAAAGTGTTAGAAACTGAAGTTATTGTAACTAAATTGTTGATTCAAAATTATCCAAACATGATTTCAAGGTAAAGTCTGCAAAACAATTATGATCATAATTTTTAAGCCCAGCTGTTAATTAATTAATTTATAATATTTATATTTATTTCATTATCTGTTTCTTGTATGATGGATGTTTTGTTTCTGAATTTATGTATTTATATTTCATTTAAAAGGATAACCTGTTGTGCTGTGATGGGAGTTGTTGTAAGGAAATGAATATCCCGGAAGGTATAATAAGGGATCGGAAGAGCATTGTGGGGTGGATGTCGTCAGGGTGAACAGTGGTGTGAGAGATTATTTGATCGACTAGTTGTTAAATAGAGAACTGAAGGGAGCTTATAACATCTATGATCCAGTGAGGATAGCAATTTCCTCCTTAAGTATTAACAGTTAATTTGTTAAACTGTATTTACCAAACACAGCGTTAACGGTAAGGCGGTGATCTGCGAGTCCGGGTCAGTGAACCCCAATTGAGTATCACTAACGACCCCAGACATCCCAAATAGCACCCTGAGGCCCCGTTTACACTAGTGCGTTTTCGTTTTAAAACGCATAAGTTTTGCTACGGTTACGCCATCCATCCACACTACGCCGGAGTTTTCGAGGTGCGAAAACGGAGCGTTTTGAAAACGCTGGAGACAGCGTTTCCATTCTAAAAAGCTGCTGTTGCGTTTCAGTGTGGATGGAGGGAAACAGATATCTTTGAAAACAGAGGCGTGGCTGCTGAGATCCGATACGTGATTGGGGCTTTGGGTCATTGCGTATCCTTTCCTTATTCGTCAAGCGCACATGGCTATGACGTCACCGGCAGACGGCAGACCAGCCTTCACTGTAAACACTGCATTTTCGATAGCCATGGATGTTTTATATTCATTTGTTACTTTAAGTAACAACTCAACCTCGTCATCTGTCCTCAAAAAGACCTCTCTTGCTTTCTTTGCCATCGCGTTCATCGTTCCTCCAGCGTTTGTTGACTAACAATAACCAAACGCCGAGTGAATGGTCATGTGATATACGTTTCTGGTGGAGGGAGATCTGTTGAGATCCGCTAGTGTGGACGCAGATCGTTTTCATGCTAAAACGCCGTTTTTAAACTAAAACGCACTAGTGTAAACGGGGCCTGAGAAACCAGGATATCTCAGTGGCTCCTCTAGCAGCGCTCAATGCGACACCCCCTGCGGTTATAGTGTTTTATGCCACTATGAACACAAGCACACAGGCCTGCAACAGGGTTTATTTCTCTCTTTATTCATTTCATACGGACAATTTTTGAGCTTTACTAAACGAACTGTTGATTTGGATGTTTATTTGAGTTTTGAAGAAAGGAAAACGAAAAGCTTTATTTTGTTTGTATACATTTGTTTGCTTTATTGTTTTCCAGTACATTTGGTAAGGTAATTCTGTACCAGATTGGTTGTGTTTATTCTAAATTTATATATATATGTATTTAAATATATACAATTGAAGTCAGAATTATTAGTCCACCGATTTATTTTTCTCCCGTATTTCTGTTAAATGGAGAGAAGATTTTTTCAAGATTTATTTTATCTTTGCCATTATGACAGTAAATAATATTTTACTTCTAGACACTTCTATACAGCTTAAAGTGACATTTAAAGGCTTAACTAGGTTAATTAGGTTATCTAGGCAGGTTAAGGTAATTAGGCAAGACATTGTATAACGGTGGTTTGTTCTGTAGACAATCGAAAAAAAATTGCTTAAAGGTGGCTAATAATATTGATCTTAAAATGGTCTTTAAAAAATTAAAAACTGTGTTTATTTTAGCCGAAACAAAAACAAATTAGACCTTTTCCAGAAGAAAAAAATAACAAACATACTGTAAAAATTTTCTTGCTCTGTTAAACAAAATTTGGGACTTATTCAAAAAAATAAACAAAGGGGGGCTGACAATTCTGACGTCAACTGTGTATGTAATATGCATGTAATAACATGTTATGGGTTTCTTTTTGGGGAATCTAATTCATAAGAATCCAGGGCACTTCCCATAAAATAGGAAAAGGGTGCTACAATTATACTATTGCAAAAACAACAAATCTAATGGTGACCTACGAATTTTGATTAGTACTGTACAGAACAAAACGTAAAATTTTTGTAGACAATTTTAATTTTTGAGTTTTTAACAAAGACCTATTGCTTAAATGGCTTGAAAACTGACAGGTTCATGAAGGTGAACAGTAACTGTATTTATTTCAGTCCCGCTCCCACGGAGTTGTTGTCTTGCTGGTGCAGAGCCAGACTAAAGTTTAAATTAAAGTTTAAAATGCAGATATGCTTTTCTGAAAGAACGTCAGTAATTGGACAGACAATAGTTTGACCACCCAACCCTGTTCAAATTAGAGTTCTGCCCATTCCAGCATTTTATACAAAATGAATTTATCTCATGTTGCACAAAGCATGGTCGGGTCCCACGGGAATGCAGACATCTAGCCCAAGCTTTTCAATAGAAAAAAATTTAATAAAAAATTAGGTGTAGGTGGAGGTTGCTTAAAAGATTAGTTCACCCACAAAATAAAATTATTTTAATTGAATTTCGGGGTCGCCACGGTGGCCTAGTGGTTAGCACGTTCGCCTCACAGCAAGAAGGTCGCTGGTTCGAGCCCCGGCTGGGTCATTTGGCATTTCTGTGTGGAGTTTACATGTTCTCCCCATGGTTGCGTGGGTTTCCTCCGGGTGCTCCGGTTTCCCCCACAAGTCCAAAGACATGTGCATAGGTGAATTGGGTAGGCTAAATTGTCCGTATAGTGTATGAGTGTGAATGTGTGTGTGTGGATGTTTCCCGGGGATGGGTTGCGGCTGGAAGGGCATCCGCTGCGTAAAAATATGCTGGATAAGTTGGCGGTTGATTCCGCTGTGGCGACCCCGGATTAATGAAGGGACTAAGGCGACAAGAAAATGAATGAATGAATAATTGAATTTCACCATCAAGTTATTGGTTCCTTTTTTAGACGACGATGTCCAATGCTGTCTATGGAGGATAAGAGAGCTCTCAGATATTATTCACCACTGCAGTAATGCTACAACCCCAAAATACATTGTTTAAAAGTGAACATCTTCAAAAGTATTCAATGTAAAAACAATACTGTTCAAGGTCAAACTGTTGCACAAACCAGAAACTAAGTGCTTTAGTAAGAAGACATATCTCATTTGTTGAAGGACTTTTACCATATTTACGTGGGAAAAAAATCTTATTTCTCCTTGAGAAAAAGAAACACAAAAGAAAAGGGGAAAGGGAAGAGGAAGTTACAGTCAACAAAGTCCTCAGATTTCAGGAAAATACATAAATGCACAGTCACAGTTCCACAATGCAAGTAAACAAATTCTTGGGAAAATCAGTTAGAAAGGCAATATAATGAGGGGGGGAAAAGGCTTACAACGATTTTAGTCTTAATATTTTTAGTTATTTGACCGACTAACTGAGGGGTCAGTCAAAGGTTTATAAATATTTCAGTTTTCTTAAACTCAAAAAAAAGACATTTTTCAAACTACGACAGATTGCAGGATACCTCATATTTATACGTATAAAAGTGCATCATAATTATAGCATCAGTTAATATTGTATTAATCAAGAAAATATTCAAAGTTAATAATAATCTACATATAATCAAGTCACCCATGCCTGGTGTGCACATATTCATCCCTTTCATAACAAATAAGTACATTCTTACCCCATCAAAAAACATAATACTCCGCTCTCACAGTCTAGTGTTTGTGTCCACCAAAAATGGCACAATTTTACAAGACCTTTAGCTTTGTACACCCTTACCACAATGAAACTTTGGAAATTCCTAGGAAAACCATCTGAATCATCTGGTTACAAGATCAAAGAAAAATATACACCGCTTGAGTACGAGTTGGATATGAACAGCATTGCCACTGCATTCTAGTCTACAAGAGAACCAACTTTCAAGATTTGATCCATGTTTATGAAGTCATGTTTTCAAGCTCTAGCTGGTATTGTCAAGCAACTTTTTGATTAATTACAATTTTACAGAAAATTAAAAGTGGATCACATATTTAAAAGCTTGTCAATACTTCCCATATACAATATACAAAATATCATAGTATTGCATTGTTGGAAACTTTTATGGCTCATTTTACTGTGTTTACGTAAGCTATAAAAATGGTTATATCGAGGACCATTTCAAAAAATATCAGACTAAAGTCAGAAAAACACACGCTGTCATGAATAATGAAAGCATTATTTTATAGGATAATGAAGTCTCATGAATATTCACAAGACCAAAGCACATGATGAAATAAGACTCTAATGTTTCATGTTAATTCCTGTGATGTCAAATTGCATATTTCAATCCTGGAAAACATGAACAGTACAAAATGCTAAAAGATAATAACCAGTTAAATCTTACAATTAAAATTAACCAATGTTCTAATGGCATCTTCGTCTATGATGTGCAAAATAAACTTTGGAAAACACTTCAGTTTAAAGGAGCACATAATATAGTTACCATCATTGCATCACCGCAATATCCACTTTTCCTCTGGAGTTTAATGTAATTTTGGGTGTTTTTTTTTTTTTTTTTTTTTTTTTTTTGTCAACTTTAACTGCAGTTTGGCACTTTCATAAAATGGTTCGAAAATCATGCACGACAGTAATAGTTTGATTAAGGTGTTTACATGTTTACATTCGAAGATGTTTACATCTTTCAGTCCTTATAACGTACTGTAAACTTAGTAACTAAATCATTTTAACTAAGGTATGTCTTCAAAAACTGAAAGAGTACTGCCGATGATACCAACTAACTTTGCCGAATAAACAAACAACAACACGAACTGGAACCGCGTCATTTTTAAAAGGAGAGGAGTGGCAAATACAGATTTCACGATATCCAGATGCAAAAAGGTCTTGGGTAAAAAAAGTTCCTACAAACATTGTTGTCACGTGTTAGCAGACCACTGTATTCCACACGTCCACACGCGATCGGTACTCTTATCACAGAGAAATGGAAACAATACCTTCGTTGTGGCACATATATAAACTCAACACTGTCGACGCATATCTCCGAACAATTCCTTTTCTTTCACTTTTTCTGGAAAGTCTTTTCTGGAAAGACTTGGAAGTCTTTCTAATGAATTAATGATGAAATCTCAAAGACTTCACGTTGTACCGGCCAGTACAAAAATCCAGTCCTGTGACGTAACTTCAAAATTTCTTTATAAACCAGAAGAACGAATTTGCTTGAAATAACACAAAAAACAACCAATTTTCACTTTTTGTTTTTGTGAATTATGTGTTCTAATAACGTTATTACGTGGGACACATACTGTATATGACTGTTAACCCTCCCATTTTTACCGGGATTCTCATGTTTTTTTTACAATTCTATCCCTCTATCATCCCATAAAGGTATTTTACTGTATTTCTCCCGTATTCTCAATCTGTCTATGAAGGGTGGCAATAAACATTAAAGAGACGATCCTTGCTATATGCAACCTATACTGCTGAACAACCAGGGGACGCCCCTTGCTCTTAAATGTGAATCTGTTCAGTGCTTTCATTTTAGTTTAGTTAACACATTGAAATAAATGTAAAAACAGTATCCCACTTTCCATTACAGGCGCCATTTCCCCCTCCTATGCAATGCTCAAAACAGTCCATTCATGAAGCGGTGCGTGACTGTCAGACGCGCTCCATAGTGAAAAATAGACGCTGTTTCCCAAAAGGATTCTGTACGCTCGTTTTAAAGCGGAGCCAAAGTGAACACCCCAGGTTGGAACAGACATACACATATAATAATAATAATAATATTAATAATAATAATAATAATAATAATAATAATAATAATAATAATGAAACATGTCGACCTTGGTGGGTTTTCTTTTAAACACAACAAATTTGGCCTTAAATGAGCATAAAAACTTAGGAAAGCAATCAAATACTTTCATTATGGATCTGTGCATTATTTAATGTGATCAAACGAGAAATCTAAATGATAGATTCATCTGCTGCTCTTTAATCAGAATGTTTAAGTTATACAGTGAAGAAACAGTTGATGAGATTTGAAAACTTGATTCAACTGCTTTATAATAGCTATTAATATTTATAGGCTAAACTCTTTAATTTATTTGCAGCTTTTTTAATGTATGCTCTTTAATTTATCCTTTGTAAATAATAATAATAAACATTTTACAGACTGCTCAACAGATTTAGTAAATTGGGGAATGTTAGGGGTTGTTGGGGAGGTTATCCTTTATTTTTCACACCCCAATGTTGCCAGGTATGCTGTCAACTTCTCAAAAATGTGTTTTGATATTTCATGACCCTTTAAGTACCAACTCCCACTATTAACTACTGGTTTATTCATGGCATGCTATTAAGACATTGATAGTAATAAAGTACATATTCTGCTTAGTCTTATACTACGTTTGATCCAACCCAAAACTTAAAACCAACTGCTTCCTTATCAAGTATGAATAAGCAGCATATTAGTAGTTTATTAGTAAGGTTAATGGTTTGTTAACAGCAAGAAAAGCACCTTAAAATAAACCGCGACCATTTTTTTTTCTATTGAGTTAATGCTAGTGTCTAATGCTAATGTAGATATTCATGTAAACACTGACCACTCAAACACTCCCAATCATAGACCAGCGTCAGCCATTCCAATACAGCTAATATTAGCCCACTGAAACAACCACCAATGAATGAGCCTTCTATGGCTGTGCTTGTAACAAGAATACAGAAAAATCAACCTTTAAAAACAATCATCACACTGCGTGAAACAGATGCTCAGTGCCGTACTACGCTGCTGCCGTTTTTAAAGTTGGGCGCTACTACAGAAAACAACTGAAAAAAAAAAAATGTTGCAGCCTGAGGGAAAAATACAAAATGGAAGACATGCGGCTTAATGTCCCATGAACACAGTTCTTCAAGAGACCCATTCCAGACACGTGCTGAACAATAAACAACTAAAAGGTTACAACTTAATTAGGCGTGAGTCATCACTACTCTGTAAAAGTATGAAGAATTTACTATCAGAGCTGGCTGAGTACTGGAACATCACACTGCTGTGGAGGCCAGGACTGAATCAGTTTTGACCAGACAGACAAACAGTTAATAGAGTGACAAACATGATAAACTGCAGATCAGGGCTTCTCAAAGAATTCAGTATAAACCTACCTCCATTTCATATTTTAAAAGCATTAATTGTGTGCACGTTTAAAAGTGTGTATTTGAGAAATGCATGTTAAACTTGTAATCTTGTCAGTTATTTTAAATGGCTTTTTGGCAATGGTCCGACATAGGGCTGCACAATTCATCGAAAAAAGATCACAAATCTCGATTTGACAGCCACACCATTTTAATCCAGAATTTGTACAATTCAGCCAATCATATTTTCAAAGTCAGGAGAGAAGCATAAAGGCAGTCGCACAAGTCTTCACATCATTTTACATGCGTTGCTCAGCAATGTGGACACCTCTAAATAGTATTGAAAGTAGGTATGGGCCGGTATAAAATTCTAACAGAATAACCTTAGATAAAAATATCACGGTTTGACGGTATTGTGATTACTGCTCTAAAATATATGTTATTTTTAAAAGTCTGGGTAAAAAAAAATATTTAAAAAATAAAGCTAAGATAAGATAAGATAAAAGTTAAGATAATAAAACGGTATCTTTGGAGATACTGAAGTCCTAAAAAATAAATAAATAAAAAGAAATAAAAAATAATAATTAAAAAATAAAATAATAAATAAAAAATAAAAAAATCTTGCATATTAGGAACGGTATAGCAGAAAATTTTGATGGTTTTAAAACCTTGACTTTTCCAAACTGCAGTATACCTTGAAAATGATTATCGTCACATGCCTAAGAGTCACATATTGTATTTATATGTTGAAATTCAGCCAGAAATTCAATTTTTGTCTTCATGTAATAATGTAATCGTGGCCGCGAAATTACAGTCGCAAAGTGAGCTGACCGTGAGCTGTGTGTTTGCAAGAGAGGAAGTGCACGAGAGCGATCGTTTGGGAGCCGTGTGGAAAGTATGACTTGCATGTGCGTTTTTTTTTTTTTTTTTTACTTATGGCAGTCATGACTCAGCACTAAAAGTGAAATGTAAAGCATGCACATCATTTAAATGATCACGCTGCATGATTTTTTTTTTTTTTTTTCATAGCGGACCCATGGTTTTATGTATGAAAATAAACATGCAAGAGCGTATAACTGCTCTAGCCTATATAATATTAAATGTAATACAGTAGGGAATCTGATATTGACAAATGTCTCATTTTACCAGAAAAAAAAAAATAAAAAAAATCGAATAATAATGTTGACAGTGACCGATTACAAGCATATGTTTTAAACATAATATTTCAACTTCAGAATTATGAATAGTTGTATTCTGATGTCATCATTTTACTGTACATTAACGACCAGGACAAGTTTAAAATCTATTCAAGTCCACCATTCCAAGTTTATACAAAATTTAATATTTTAATCAACAGTAGACCTACACATAGACCTAGTATTATTATTGTTGTTTATCTTACCGTATATCTGAGAAATAACAATAATAATAGCCCTTTATTTTACATCTATTTGTGAAAAAAAAAATTGTGATCTTTATTTTAAGCAAATAAAATGCTGTGTGATGCTGTGGTCTTGATGACAACCGGTCAATGCATGACATTTGCCAAAATCGGGCAACACTCTTTATCGAAGTGAGCGTTGGAATAGCTGAGGATTTCAGATGCAGAAAAGTAGATGGAAAAAAAGTGGTCCATTTCAGAAATCAAGACTTTCAACAAAAAAAAAATTAAATGGGAAATTATTTGAAAAATGATGGGGAAAAAAAAAGGCTAATGGTAGTAAAAATATGGTTAACCGCAAGTTTAATGTATAAACATAAATTCACATAAATTCTGACACTTTTTTTGTTGACATTACAACATGCTTATCAGGTTTTTCCTGACCACTTCTGTACTATAGAGTTTTCATTTACATCTAATTTTGATAAAGTGTATTGTTTTACTTTACTTTGATGCATGTTGCCCGACTGTACGTTTAGTAGGTGTGTGAATGGCACTGAGTGCCTATATGTTAGTATGTTTCTTTGCTTCTAGAAAAAAGTTGTTTGTGGTGAGCATTGGTTCATGGTATGACTTATGATGTCATATGATCTCATGACCACATGGTTGTGTTTTTGTCTGGTAACAAAGGTCCAACATGCAAAGGTTTGTCCTTCATAATACTACAAATAAATTAAAATGCCAAAAAATCTTTGACCTAGTTACAGTGTAACTATTCATTTAAATACTGAGTAATATAAATTAATTACATGCACTTACTATATGGTTAGAGTTAGAATGTGGGTTAGGTTTAAGGTTAGCTACATGTAATTATCATAGTTCATTGTAATTACTATAATAAGTAAATGGAATATGTAACTATGTCACCTTGATTCAAAGTTTTACCATTTTTTATTATAATTTATTTTCTACCATATGTTTTACAATGACATTCTGGAAAACCCTAGGTGTAATTTATTTAAACCATAAAATCAGACAGAGTTAATTTAGCTCCAATCCAGCACAAAACTGTTCTGTTTGATGTGCAATGAGATTGTTGTAGTAATGAAGGGTGGAAATGCCAAACACCATTAAGAAAGAAAAGGTTAGACAGTTGATGAAAAATAAACTGTGCAATTTCTGACATTAGACTGCTCTGTATTTTGCACCATAATACCTTTGACCCAACTCTGGTAGTGTTTTGTTTAGAAAAACAGCTGTCAGTCAAATTGTCACTTGTCATTTTGCACTTGTTAGTATTGTATTCTAGTAATGTAAAATAAAAGCAATTTGAATTGTCAATATATGTATGTGCATGTTTATTAAGTTATGTTATAACCATTTTTTCTGGACCTTTGACATGGCTGAAAATTAAGATTTAGACCTTTGAACTGAGACTCTGAGAAGCCCTTCTGTAGATCATGTTCACGAGACAGCTGCAGTGTGGCACGTGAGTGTGTTTACTTCACGTAAATGAAGCTGACAAAGTGATTGACGATCAGCATGATGAAGATCTACCTGATGAATTTAAAGAAGGCAGGAACAAAAACAATTAGCAAAGTCTTAAACTGGTACTACACATAATATGTTCAATAATGTTTTGGTATTCAACATTAACATGAGTGCTCATAATTTAAAGGGACAGAACACAAAATATAAAAATCCTGTCATGATTTACTCACATTTTTCCAAAACGTAACTTTTTTCCGCTATGAAATAAAAGAAATAACTTGCACACAATAATGTAATTTTGTCTTTGTGTTACTGCCTTTTATTTTTGAGTATCTTTTCAATATCCTTAAGTCTTTACATTGATCATTTTAAATAGTTCAGTAATGTAAAACAAATACATTTCAATATATATATATATATATATATATATATATATATACATTTTATATTCTTCCTTTTGGAGCCATATTATTGCTCTTTTTGCTCTTCAGACTGTCGACAAATCATTTCAGACCTAGTTGAAACAAAGTAATAATAACTGACTAGAGGAAGAATCTCCCCTAACATGTTATTTTATGGCTGAGTGGTTAAATCTCTTACCAAGGGTCAAAAAGCAAGGTAAATCAGTGATCTGAATTGAAAGCATGCTCGAAAATATGAGGCCATAAAGCAAGATATGCAGGTTTAGAGGCTTATGATGATATCAAATGTTCTCGTAGTGATTAATTGCTGAAACTCATCATGATATTAAAAGGCCATGCAAAAAGGCCACTTTAACAGGTATAATAACAACAAAAGTGCTCAGTTTATTGCTTTATATATGCATGTTCAGAGTAAAAAAAAAAAAAGTGTTTTTAAAAAAGTTTATTATAAAGTACAATAGGTAACAACCAAAATCAGTCCAAGGCACTCGAAATATGTGATTTTTATTTTTTTTTAAAGCCTTTATTCACATGGCTTATTCTTAAAAAAACCAACGCGTTTCGGCAAGGAGCTGCTTTCATCAGAGTAACCCTGTTGAAGGCAGCTCCCTGCTGAAACGCGTTGGTTTTTTAAGAATAAGCCATGTGAATAAAGGCTTTTTAAAACAGTTTCACATTTTGAGTGCCTTGGACTGATTTTGGTTGTTTGCTTTGATGAATCCCTTACCCAAAGAGCACTGACCAAATATTTGAGCTACCCCAGAGCGCTTTTTGTTTGTTTGGATGATTTTACAATAGGTAACACTTTACAATAAGTGTCATTATGAGTTAATGGAAAACAATTTAAAGAGAGAAATAGTCAGATTTAATACAGCTAGCTACTGTTTTAATGTTAGTTAAAAAATACAACATAATTATATTAGTTATTAACTTAATAGTGAATATAATTATTTTTCCCAGTGCTGAGTTATGGCTGTGATGACATCCGCTGCGTAAAACAAATGCCATAGTAGTTGGTAGTTCATTCCACTGTGGCAACCCCTCAAAAATCAAGGCCTAAGTCGGAGGAAAACGAATGAATGAATGAATAAAAATGATTATGATTTAATCAGATTATGACAATAATATAATATCAGAACTATGACTTTAATAAGTTATCAGACATTAGCCAAGAAAATAAAATCACCCAATACTGATAAAAACTTTTGTAGTTTTCAAAGTGAGTTTAGTTAAAATTAACTAGTGTTAATTATCGGACCAAGCATGAAATACTATGTACATTGTAACAACTTTCAATCAATATTTTCGAATGTATTAGGTAGGGTTGTGAAAAGTATCGAGTTTGCTACCAATCTGTACAGAAATAAAAAGAAGTCACTTTTCCACTAACATTTGAGCACTTTTGAGTGGACACTGGTTAAGAGTGATTATCCGATGACATTCACAGCAAATTACAGTAATATCTGTAGAGCACGTAAACACAATGGCCACTCAGCAGTGTTTGATAATGCACTTAACATTGCTCAAATGTAACTGGGACATGGACTTCTTCGGTACCGTTTGGTACCAGACTTGACACTTTTGACAACCCTTGTGGTAGAAGGTAGGGCTGCGGCCTGGTGGTTGAGGACCACTGCTTTACTGCTTTTAAATAGATTTACAGCGTGACTGGATACTTAAAATGTTACGATTTTATAATAAATTTTATTTAAGCTACAATATTTATTTTCTACATTTGGCAACTTTTTTTTTTTCAATTGTGACAATGTTAGGCAAAGTCCCTTCAAGGCAAGTCATTTAACTGGCTGGCCATCTTTAGAATGCCTCTAGGGCAGTATGCTCTGGCATTCTGTCTGAATAGGCAAACATCAATTTCTTCAAAACTGTTAGCCAAGCTTATGATTACAAAACATATTCGGAAACACCAATAAAATGAAACAACTGTATCATAACTTTAGTTTTAAAGGATCCAAATCAAACAAAATCTGCATTTTTTCAGGTTGTCCAAACTAAAGCGCATGCGCACTCAAAAGCAAGGTGATCACACCAACCTCATTTATGGCCATTCTACACATTATCTTCCTCTGTATAATGATCGTCAGATCGCGCTGCTTATCTGAAATAATCGACAACTTGGTCTTGATGGTGAATCTCCTCCAGCAATGACAACGACTGTTTGTTTACAAGTTTGTGGGCGTTTGAGTAGTTGCTGTTAAGTGATGTGCATTTAACAGGAAGGACTGTGCCTCATGTTCATTTCATACAGATTACAAAACCAAAAACTTTTTCAAGTGCACTTGGTTCATGTAAAAGTACAGATTTAAAGCTTTATATGGATATATGTCTCATGTCTGTGAAGTATTCGCTGAGATTCCAGTGCATTTGTTGACCACCAAACTGTTGTGAAAACACACGTCTGCTCAAAGCTTTTTCCCCGGAGAAATGTCAATGTGTAGCGATCGCTGATTGGCTCTTACACTAGTTGGTGGGACTTTATTCCCCATATTAACTGTTTCACTTTTCCTCATTCAAATCTATACGAGTAACATGTCCTGTGTATTCTATAGTCTTTGGTTTAAGTGGCTTTACATAAACAATAGCATAGTGTAGAACAGTGGTTCTCAACTGGTTTGGCCACGGGACCCACATTTTTACATGGTCATCAAGCCGCGACCCTAATTTTTAGGAACTGTAATGTAATTTTAGGAATTATAATTACTTTGTGTTTATTTGTTAACATACACAAGTAGTGAAAGAAAAATCATGAGAAAATCAGCAAGACTCACAAATAAACAATATTTTATTGCTGACATTTAACAAAATGTATCAAATTATAGAAATATTACAAAGAAAAGCCACTTTCACAGATACGTAGTTCTGAATGGGATGGGTTTGATCGCACTCTCAGATCGCGAAAACTGGGAGAGGCTTAGTTCACTGAATTTCTTTTTCAGCGTCTTATCACGACAGTTCCACCAGCTGACTCTCTATGTTGCTCGGCAACGTGACGCGCGCGCGCGCATTTCAAAATTAAAGTCCGTTATACGCAAAACAAGTTAAGAATTAAACTTTTGTTGTTGTTTTTTTGACCACACACTCCGCGACCCACTGAAAATGTTCCCGCGACCCAAAAGTGGAGAAACACTGGTGTAGAATACTTTCTGATTATGCTTGGTGTTTCTTTGGTGCTGTTTAAACACCACATTAAACCTGTAGATATTTTATGAAATTGCCATTCAATTCGAAAATCTCAATGTTGATCAGAATTATTGCAATTAGATGTTTGCTCCAAATCGTGCGTCCTAATTTACAGCATGACCACAACTGAATATGATTTTTATTTTTCATGGACCAATAGAAAAATGCACAATGCTGGGGAAAAAAAGAAAAAGAAGCTTTCTGAGCAATCCCTTAAAATGTAAATTCCATAGAGTCATAGCACATACTGTATTCAGGTCTATTTTGGTCTCAGGCCTCACCACAGTGAGTAACACGGGCCACAGTGGCCCGTTGGTGTGGACATGTCTCCGCACTCAGCAGAACTCAAATGGCAGCCAGGCTATCGTGTGACTCCTCTATTGAACTTCCCCCACTACTAAATGAGCTCATTCTTCAGAAAAAGCAAAGCCCCGCTGGTGAAAACAGACTTACCCACCATACAACAAGAACCATACAACACTTTGTCTGCCTCTGGCGTCGCCTTAAAAGAAGAACTAGTTGGTTACAAAAACACACACATAAATCATTCCTAAAATAAAAATAGTGTCATTAATAACTCTTCCTCTTGCCATTTCAAATCAATGCTACATTCATTCTTCAGTGAAAACATTTTTTTAAAAATTGGGGCTGTCAAACGTTAAATGGTTAACACTTAACATTTGCTGATAACTGGGCAGTTAAAAAGGATATTTCATCTAAGGGTGCTTTCACACCTGCCTTATTTAGTTCAGTTGAATCGCACTAGAGTTCGTTTTCCCTCTTGGTGTGGATCATTTGAGCAAGTGTGAACGTAGCAAATCGCACTCGAGTGCGCACCAAAAGCGGACCAAAAAAGCTTACAGAAGCCTACCTGAAGAGGTGGTCTCGGTACGATTTTAAACAAACCCTGGAGCAGTTTGTTTGTGGTGAGAACATGATCCGAACTAAAACCGAACCAACTGTAAAAAGTCCAGTGCCTTTTTGGACAAATCCAGCTGCCGTAGTCCCATCTTATGGGGTTTGGAGGAAAAATATTTGTTGACAGCACTTTACCAACAGTTTTAAACAGAGAGAGAGACAGAAACAATACCTGATGGATCGTTGGTAATATTTCTGAAAGATTACCACGTCGCAGTTTAGTTAAATTAATTCACGTTTCCTAACGCCTTCGCCGATTGCAACGCATTAAAACATTGTTTTTCAGCCGCAGCTGTGCTTCATTCTCAAACTGTATAGTTTTTCTAAAGTGAATTTACACTATGATCAAGGATACAATCAGCCAGTGAAGCGACATTTTATGTCTGCCGATTTGTTTACTTGTGAGAGTTCCATTGGCCTTTTCCCACATGTTAATTCTAACCAATCGAAAAGCAGTTTAGGAAATGCGTTCAATAACATTTGGCCAATGAGTGATGTGGATTTTGTCACATGACTGCATTTTGGTTCTTTTCAACTGGTTCAGATCAAAGCAATCAGTGTGGTGTGAAAATGACCCAAAATGGCAGAAAAATGAAACAACGTATCATTTGTTGGCCTTGGTCAGGACCAAATGAATCGAACCACAGATGTAAAAGCACCCTAGAACTGCAATTTATGTCACTTTTTTTCGCCACACAGTAAAGGTAAATGCTCTCCAAAACTCTACCAACATTCTTCAAAATAACTAAGCCACACATTAACAATAACTTTTGTAACTGTAGTCAGAAATTTGACTCAATCAATCAGACCCAGTGTTCTGATCAACCAGTCTATTGGAGTTCAAACATTTTTTTTTAATGATGTGACTTAGCCTATCTGATATAAAAAAAAAGTATTACAGATGTCAAGTGAGAACCACTGTAAATAAGACAGAATATACAGTGCTCAGCATAAATAAATACAACGCTCACAAATCTATCTTATAAAATTCATATTTTTAATAGGAAGCTATAGAATGTTATGTTTGTGCATATAATGCATACTCAATTTCCTGTTTTGTTTTTGGTCCAGCACTTTGATTTCGGTCCATCCCTACTTTCTTCTGTTGAACACAAAACAAGATTGACTTCCACAGTACAAAAAAATAAATAAATAAAAACTACTATAAAAGTAACAGATGCTTTTGTCCAAACATTCTTCAGTATATCTTCCTGTGTGTTTAACATTAGAAAGAAATCAAACAGGTTTGAAGAAAGAGTAAATGATGACAGAACTTTCATTTTTAGGTGAACTATCCCTTTAAAAATATGGTTCATTCAAAGTAAAACTTCTGACATAATTCCTCACTATGAAATTGTTCTAAACCTGTATAAATGTATTTATTACTCCACTGAATGTGAGGAGATACTTTGAAGAATGAGGGTAACCAAAGGAAGTCAGTTGGAACAAGTTACTGTTTAGCTACCCACATTCTTCAAAACTATTTATATTTGCTTTCAGCAGAAGAAATAACTTGATACACTTTGGACAATTTGAGGATGAGAGAATTGGAGGGAACTCCAGCGTCTCTAGTTCGGCATTCTTATTACTGAATAAATTGGCAGGACATTATTCAGAAACGCAGGGTATTTGTTTTCAAGACAACAATGTACTAAAAACAGAAAAGGGTTTTCCTTTGTGTTTTAGAAAAGTATCCGGACAGATGGTAGTGCTGTCATAAAGATCCCACATCACACACACGTCTGCAAGAATGAAAAACACTGTATTATGAACGCCAAGACAGTAGTTGGTGATGATGTCACTCTTGGGCAGCTCAAATGCCATCCTGTAGTCTGCCACTGCTGTTTTGGCTGTCTAGTTCTGTCTGTCTTTTCATAAAATCACATTTTTCACAAAATAGTGCGTCCTAGTGACATCTGGTAGGCAAAACCCTGTAAATCTCAAGCAAAACGTGCATCAAAAAAATTAATATGAAGAAATGTTTCGAAAGCAGCTATCACAAGCTCTAACCACAGGAATTTGTGATGCTCAGAGTGTCTGCGGGGTCTTAAAAATATGCACCAATAAACAAGTCAAATGAATGAATAAATGAAATAAATATGGATTCTTTAATGTCGGTATTGCTTTTATTCAAAAAATAAAAATTCAACGTTTTGACAATTTTCATCATTTCAACTATAGGCCATTATATGATTCAGTTATACATTAGTTTGACATTTATAGGGGCATGTAACATGTTTCTGTGTTTTTGTTTTTTTTGTTCTCTGTGATCTTTAATATATAAAGATATATACGCATACACAAAATATTTTCTAAAACGTCAAGCAAGAATTTGTTTATAGCTTGTTAGTTAACTAAGACAAAACAAATAAATAAAATAGCAAAAATAAAATGATAAAAATACAAAGATAAAAGAGCAGCATTTTGCTAAATATAATATCCTTTATAGCTTTATATATGTGTTGTTTCATATTCGTTTTTCATTTAACTTGATGCATTCCTTATTTAATGTTTGAATACTGAAACAAATAACAGCTATCGCATTATTCACACAAACGCACACCTTTATATATATATAATATATATATATAATTCGCGCCCTCACATGGTTTGTACAGCCGTACAGTTTAAGACATTGTAAAAGCCTGTCCTGCTTATTCAAATATTTCATTAATAGTAATAGTTTAATATAGGCTTCTCTGAAACTGTGACTATTTCACTTAAAAAAATTTTAGGCTATTTTAATTAATAAACCAAACACAATCTCATGGCAACTAGAGCAAATTTGATGAACGCGACCGTGCGCGTTGATGACTCTGAAGGGAGTCGCTTATACCGTGCGAGCTCGCTGTGCTGCCCACGTGATCTGTGTGTGTGTGTGTGTGTGTGTGTAAGAGAGAGTGTTTGTGTATGTGTGGATATCCTAACAACAAGATTAAATGCCTAACATCGCAGACAGTCGCTCAAAGCAGTTTAGATTTTAATGTTTAGAGATGGCGTGACCAAAGTCCATGTAAGAAGTCTAGCCTATAGTCTTTAGTATGTGACTTTGATGTTCCCCTTGGTGCTTCTTGCGTCCTTGTCACAGCACCAGTGGCACAAAAATTGATTGATTCTGCTTGTGAGAGACTTTTCTCACTCTTAGCAACTACCAAAATGCTAAAGAGGACTAAGCAAAATAGTTTCTACTTTATAATTAATGTTCTCAACTCGCAAAACAACTTTACAATGAATACAATTGTTTGTATTCAATACTTTATCATTATAATTTTCCAATTTCCATATTTGCAATGCCTGTATTTTGGATTTTTTTGTAGTTCACTTACAATCCAACATGGAAATAATTAAGTTTGTCATTGGCATTGATTGTTTTAAAATTCAAATGGCACTTACATGCCTGTGTTTTTATTTCTGTAATAAATACGGCTTTTCGTGATTAATCATGATTAATCACAGACAAAAGTGTGATTAATTAGTATTTTTTTTAATCAATTGACAGCCCTACAATTAAGATACAAATTATAGCTAACAAATTTCATTTCAAAATGATATTTTTTTCCAAGAAAAATATACGAATATTTTTTTTTGGTTGTGCCCGTCTAACTGTGCCGTCATGATTTGTTCCACTCCATGAAAAAGAATTAAATGCTTTACAGCAGAAAGGGCACGGTCAGTGCGGGCTTTCTCCATCTTCTCAATAGTGTTGGGCACAGCTAGGTTCAGGTTTGAGGCATTGTGTCCATTCCGTGTTAATGAAATGGAAAGTTAGAGACATGTAAGGTGTCACTTTCGTACTGACCACATCTGCGTTGTAAGTGAAAAATATTTGACTGGTGGAAATGGCCTGTTGCAGCTCACCACAGATACGGTTGTAGGCTCGTAGAATAGCTGTTTTGGCGAAATATGTACGTCCAGGCAATTCATACTGGCTGTCGAGTGTGGTTACGAAGTCTGAAAGACCATTTCTTTGCAGAGATACTTGGTCACTGCATCAGTGCATTTGTTCCACCTCACACTGTCTCTCTTATATTGTGTGCATCACTTAAATGCAACACTAATTGACTAATTGAAGCACCTGTTCGTCTGACTTCTGCGGTCAATTTTTTTACTGCATTGCCTATTTTGGCAGCCTCATTCTTGCGGCAAAAGCAAATACTTATATATATATATATATATATATATATATATATTAGGGCTGTCAATTGATTTAAAAAAAATTACTAATTAATCACACTTATTTGTGATTAATCATGATTAATCATGAAAAGCTGACGCCTTAACACCGTCTATCGTGGCAAGCCTAAAGTGGACCACCCCTTTAAAAATAGCATTTAATTACTTTCCTTACAGTAACGTTTGCATAAAAGTTCTCCTTTAATTTACTCCTTAGGATGCTGACTAAGGCTGTGCAAGTCTAAAATTTTGTTCATAATGGTCTTAAAAATGTCTTTAAAAGTTTTACATTTAACTTTGTGAAGCCTGCAGAAACCCTGGATGCTCTTTGCGAATGTTTTTGGAATGATGGATTTGGTAAACACTGGCTAGCTAAAATGCTTCCAACAACGGCTTGCCATTTTAATTGGCTGACAAAGGTTTTGGGAAACACAGCACTAGCATTAGCTTAACTTTTATGTAAAAAAATTAATAAATAAAAAAAATGGTTTAAAATGGTTTCTGAATTCTTATTTGAGGCTAATTCAGTTCGCTATTACAGAGTATCAACAAATCTTAAACCAACAAATAATCAAATTTGTTTTCAGTCTGTTGAAGTTTGCTTAAACTTTCGCTTGCCACAAAGTTTGCATTACCAGGCCCCCAAGAACTATTGTTGCATACATTCATAGCTAAAACACAGAGCTATCTCTTCACTTTTTACTTTAAAGATAAACTGTGTTTTCGTTAAGAAGATAAGCAACTCTGTTTAATCAGATCTTAAAAGAACTGGCAAAGCACAACGGGTAATGTTAACACCCCACATGAGTTTTTCTCATGCATAGTAAATGAGTCTATTTTTATTTAACACTTGACCTATTCCACTGCAGACGCATGCTGCCTCAAAACAACCTCAATTAGCACTTTTAAAAAGTCTCCTAATGCACTCTCTGTTGTTGACTAGAGCTTTCTCTCCAAACTCAATTATCTTCTCTCCTTACTTAGTTTCATTTATTCTCCTATTTGTTTTTCCATCTTATTAAGATATTTATGGCTGAACTAAATCACTCTGTCAACACCTTTTAAGTGCATGTTTCTGTACTTGTCTTGTGCAGATTTTAGTATGTTTTTGATTGTTTGGATCGATCCAATCAATAACTATTCCATCAGTGGGTTCGCTAACATTAAAGATTTCTGCAGGCACTCAAATAATAGAACGCTATACTGTACCTTTCGTTATACAGTAGTCAACATTTGAAGTAGGGCTGCATGATATTGGAATTAGGGCTGCACGATTCTGGCTAAATTGAGAATCACAATTATTATTATTTTTTGCTTAAAATCAAAATCTCACGATTTTATAGATGTAAAATAAAGGTTAATATGAGTAAGCTATTATTATTGTTTTTCTCAAACATATGGTAAAACAACAGTAATAATATTAGTAGGTCTACTGTTGGTTAACAATAATGCTACATTTTGTATAGACTTAGAACGGTGGACTTGAATAGACTTTAAATATGTCCTGGTCATTATGCACAGTAATGTGATGACATCAGAATACAACAATATATAATTATTGTTGAAGTTGAATTATTGTGTTTGAGACATTTGCTTGCAATCTGTCATTGACAACAATATTAGCCCATACTTTGTATTGGTATTTGTCATTACCAGATTCCCTCACACATTATATTAAACATTATAGGCTAGAGTAGTTTTACTTTATTTTCATGCAAAACACGCAGTGTTCGCTATAAAAGAAAAAACGCATCAAATGCTTGTCGTAATCATAACTTTAAAACACGATATGATCACTTAAATGCATTTCAGTTTCTGGATTAAGATCATGTGAGGGGACGAATCGAGATCGTGATCTTTTTTCGATTAATCGTGCAGTCCTAATTGAAACAATCTAAGATTGCAATATTTCTGCGATGTAAACCGCAAAAGGATTACCATTTCAGCAGATGACTTGAATATCTCTATTTGGTAAGAGTTAATCATTTTAGATTGGTTGAGATGATTGTATAGGCAAGGCAAGGCAAGGCAAGTTTATTTATATAGCACATTTCATA